>JAUZNJ010054057.1:0-57820 GCA_034780135.1 Jordanella pulchra | reverse complement strand
GCTTAATTGCGGTTGTGGAGAGCCGAAGACGCGCCCCGCGAGAGCGCCGAATCCAGCGCCGGGAGACCCAGAGCCCCAGACGCCCAAAGGGACCCCCAGAGTGAAGGCACCAAGGAGGGGCCGACCCAGGAAATCCGACCCCACCAAGGGAGGACGAGAGAAAGCCTTGAGGAAGTCCCCCAGCCACCGCAATGCCGGAGCCCCAGGGACCCGCGGGGACAAGACCGCTGCAATTTATTTTTGGCAGGACCATTATTTTTATTGAAGCAACCCTACCAATGAATGATATGGTTAAAGATTTCCATCTACCAAGATCATCTTCCACTTTTTTTATAGTGGGATGTTGTTTAATTTTATCAAGTCCATAAGTTTCAGAGAGATGTTGGTACCCAAATATTTTATAATCCCTGACTGCAGTTGTGTATTTGAGAGCCTTTTTGAATTTACAATTAATAGGTAGGATGTGGATTTTGACCAATTTATAGATTCTTGAGAAAGATTCTAATAATTTAATTACTCAAGGGAGCAAACTTGTTGAGTCCTGGAGAAAGAGTAATACATCATCTGCATATGACTGATTTCATGTTCTACGTCCCTGCATTAATACTTTTAAAATCATTGGTTTGCCTGATTGCTGCAGCTAGAGGTTCAACAAAGAGGGAGAGAATGACCATTCCTGCCTCATGCCCCTTTACAGATTAGAGGTAGAAGAAGTTTGATTATTTGTTCTAATACATGCTGTTGGGGAGCTGTATAATGTTTTTAACTAATTTATGAGACCATTGCTAAAGCTGAATTTACTTAGAGATGCAAGCAAATACTTCCAATTAACTCCATCAAATGCTTTTGTCTGCATCCAATGATAACATGTTGGTTTTAATGTTTTCACTGTATGAATAATCTATTAGATTTATTAATCTGAGTACACCGGTAGATGCATACCTTCCCTTGATGAAGCCAGTTTGGTCTAAGTGGATTAAACAAGAAATTACTTTTTCTAAACGTTTTGCGAGAGCTTTGCAAATAATTTTACGGTCAACATTATTCAGAGATATAGGTCGATAGCTGATAGGATAGACACGAACTTTGTCTGATTATACCAGGAAACTAGTATTTACAAAATTCATATTTGGTGAAAGTCTGCCTTTATCCCCAGTTTCCTGCAAGTTTCTGTGGAATGTTGGTTCCAGGATGTTCCAGAATTCTTTATAGAATTCTATTGGAAATCCATCAGGTCCTGGAGCCTTTTTATGAGGCATGTCTGATTAACAGATAATTAAGGAAGTGCTACTTTGTCTAAAAAATATCAATGTCACTATCTGATGGGTTTATTGTTGATGAGTACAGAGCTTTATAAAAGTCTCTGAAAAAGCTGCTTATTCAATCATCATCATTAGATCCGTTTTCCCTGTTGAGTCTATAACAGCAAAGATAGTTGTTTGTCCTTTATTTATTTTAAGCTGGTTTAAACTACAACGTTTCCTGGTTTATAAATGAGATCTAAGTTTTTAATGCAAAGTCTTTCAATTAAGAATTTGTTATTTTGTCAATGGTAGTATTTAATTCTACTTTTGCTTTATGAATTTTACTTATTTCTTCTTCTTCCAGGGGGGTTCCTAATGCTTGGATAGTTTCCTCTAGTTCCTGGATCTTTTGGTTTCCTTTTTATGTGATGATAATGACATTATTTCACCTCTCATCACTGCCTTTCCAGCCTCCAAGAGCAAAGATGCTGATATTCCAGGGAGATCATTATTTTCTAAAAATGAAGTCAATCCTTCTTTAAAATATTGAATACAGATCTACATCTTCACACAATGAAATATTAAACCTTTACTTTGAATATTTTCTTTCTTTAATTCTAGGCTGAAAGGAACAGGAGCATGATTACTGACAGGTATAGGGTGAATCTCAGTGCCTCAGTGTTAACAGAGAGCTGCTGACTAGAAAATAATCTAAACAAGATTATTTTGATGTACTTATGAGAAAAAAGTATATTCCCTGCTGTAAGGGTGAAAAGAGCACCATGAATCACAAAGTCCAAAATCCCTCATGTCCTGCTTAACCATATGTATATTGACTGCACACTGCATTTAGTTCCCATTGTGTAAAACTCCTTTATTTCTACCCTCTAGGTCTTTAAGTATTGTTAATACTGTGATATTGACATTTTTGTAAATCAAGATAGCTAATCTTCTTTGCTTAGGTGGAGAACATGTCAGAGATTTCAGGGATTTAAGATAATTTGCAGTTTCAGCTTATTTATCAGTATCTTGTAACAAGACAACATCAGTCTGCAGTCTTGAAAGCCGGTTAAAGATTTTTAACCTTTTCTCTCTAGAGACCAGACCTGTGCACATTCCAACTGATGAACCTTAGTTTAGCCATATTGAAGCATGAATGGATAATGTTGGGCAGCGTGTATCACCACAGAAGCATATATGATGCAGTGAAATCATGCTTAAAGCCTGTGGTTGTCTAGATATTGGTTTAATGGCAGATTTATAAGAAATACAGAGAATCAGAAAACTAAAGAGAGTTGAAATGTTTGTATCAGACGGTGAAGATAGGTGACAGAGGGGGGGAGAAAATAGTTTGGAAGAGAGAAAGTTTTCAATTCAGTTTATTTTCATATATATAGTGCCAATTGACAACACATGTCATCTCAAGGCCCTTTGCAAAGACAATTCAATCAAATCACACAGTCACAATGGTTCAAAGTTTTCTATCTAAGGAAAACCAGCTGATTGCATCGACTCATTGACTCGTCAGCCATCCCTCACTCAAAGCATGTATGTAGCGACAGTGGAGAGGAAAAACTTCCTTTAACAGCAAGAAACCTCCAGCAGAACCAGGCTCAGTGTGAGCGGCCATCTGCCGAGACTGAACAGGGTTAAAGAGACAGAAGCAGAGATATAAAAGCCCACTGTTATCTCCACAGGCGACCACGTCCAGGAAAGACACAGCCAGGCAGACAAGCTTCAAGCTCACATTTCAGAGGATGAAAGAGAGCACATCCAGATAGTCACAGTAGGAGAAACAGGAGAACACTGAAACACAGGCCAAGCAGCAACATCTATAAAAAAAAAGGTGTTGATGGTAGCAACACAGCTGATATTTCTATCTAAATCTTTACAGCTGAACAGGAACAGACCAGATGAAGCTACTATGTTGAGAAAAATCAGACAAAGCACAAAGTTATGAGTGGAAGTTGACAAATGATGCCGAATGGGAGAATAGAGATAGAATGAAGGAGAATTAGTGGTCTCTATGTGATCTAGCAGCCCAAACATATAAGTAGTATGTTATCTTATTTTGTTGTTTGTTCCACAGACAGACAGACACACAGGCAGACAGACAGGGAGACAGACAGGCAGACAGATAGTTAGGTAGTTTTAATAAAGCCATGGAGTTTATTTCTGATCCCTGTAAAGCTGTCCATTTATGTAAAGCACTTGTCCACATAGCTCTCCAGGTTCTCCAAGGTTTCCTCGTCCGCTGGGCAAGCCTGGTTGCAGTGTTTAGAGTGAGTGATTTTCTATAACATGCTCGCACGACAGCTGCACTGCAGTTTCGCAATATTCAGTATGAGCCCTGTGTTAGACTTGGCAGAATATTTACCCTTTTTATTCTTACCATGATTTTCAATAATAGTGGTTATACAAAATGAACTATTTTGAAGTTAGATCATAACTGCATTATATTGTAAGTAACAGTCAAGTAATAAACAACAGTTTTAGAATTAAAATCACTGTCTTTTTAACAACCAAAAAACAACTCTCTCCTACAATGATCTTTTTACAATGATTGATCTTTTAAAACACTTATTACAGTAAAAAGAAAACAATAAATGCAGTCAGTCTTGGGTGAGTAGCAGTTACTCAAATAGTAATTTTTGTAGCAGGCGCATTAATACTCAGCCCCCCTTTGATTGAAAGAATAAATCCTGTGTGGAGCCAATCTTTGTCATTTTTTCATATGGTCCATTTTGGTCTGTTGCCCTTTATAGCTTTGTTATTAATCTTAGCTTACTTCAGTGGTTAAAAACTAATCCGTAGATGTATATTATATGGCCCATGGACCCACGCTGAGTTTTCTGACCTTTTATTGCTCCAGTTAAATTAAACTCATTAGCAGCTAAATACCCTGTGAAGCATTCTTCTGCTTATCTAATTCCTCAGCTTTTTGTCGTTTAGGCCTTTCCATGTTGACCAACTTTAATTGAAGTCGATGGCTCTGCTGATTGTTCAGTTTGTGGACATACCACAGTGATCTGTCTCTGCAGAGATATTTCTTTTAACATCATGACATTAAAACCTGCTTTGAATGGTTTGAATGGTGTTATGTTTGTTTCTTTGTTTTTTGGCAAAGGAGGAATTTTATGTCAACAATGTCCTCAAAGTATTTAGTTATTAGTGTCTTTGCATAGAGTAAACAACTGCATCAGCTATATTGGTAGAAACAAGCAGCACGGAACAGAATGCCATTTGACAACTCTTGGGAGTTGACTACAATTATACTTAAATGTCCTATATTCAATGTTGAGGCATTTTAATAGTGTTGTGCTGCCATTTAGGAATCAGTGCAGGCCTCACCACGCACATCGATGTGAGCTACTGAGATGTACCTTGGGAAATCTCTTTAATGAACAAACACAGTAAAGGGAGCGTCAGAACAAGATTTCTGTTTAGCAGTCACTAAAATACAAAGGAATGCATGCCCATGCAGACGTTTGAAATGTTAGCTTTTTATCCTCAGTCTAACTTTGTTTTTTTTTCTGCCTCATCTTCTTGTCCCATGCGCTTGGTATCTTGTAGCTGTGTAACCAAAGCTATGGTAGACACTTTGCAGCCTTTATTCAAACCTTAATAATGCATAGATGCTGTGGGTGATGAGGGAAAAAGGCATCTTTGTTCAGGGAATCCCTAGTGTGACACAAATTGATGGAGATCTATGAGAATCCGGCTTGTTATGAGCGAGCCAGAGCCATTTATGAGGTGGGTGTGGGTGGCGGTGGGGACGGCAGACAGAAAACGGGGAGGGAGGGAGGGGCGCAGCAGGTCGCCGAAGACCAGCCACCAACTCTCATTTAGAAAACGATCAAGAATGACAAAGGTTTGCTTTCATCCAGGGCTGGGGGAATGGAACAGAGCAGGGATCATTATACAACATTTGCAAACACACACACACACATTCACACATCTCATTTGAGTCTGCAACCCTCAGCTCAAATCTCAGTAAATTAAAAAGTCTGACCAGAAAAGGCATTTATGTGCAATATTTGCAATGAGGAGGTGTGTGGGTGGGTGGGCTGCTGTCTTAATTGGGAATTAATGAGGGGGACAGGGTGAGTGCGGAAGAGCCAGGAAGAGGAGGTGGTGGTGACAGAGATTGAGAAGAGGGATTACCTTCCAGTGATATGATGAGTAGGAGGGATTCTCCTGTCAGTCTCCCTCTCCGGTGAACTGATTGGATGTCGGTACTTGCTGAGAAAAGCTGCCACACCCTTTCTACAAACAGTCAGTACTAAAATGTACCAAATATAAAAGAAAATTGGTAGGAACCATAATTAATATGCTGCCTTACATACTTACAAGTCTTTCTACTTTTGCATCCCCAGGGAAAAATGATGGGTGGTGCTTGAAGAACTACTTCATTACCTGAGTTTTTAGCATATAACTATCTTATCTGTTCAGCTCATTTCCATGGAAGACAGTTTTTTTTGTCTTTTCTTGTGTATATTTGACCAAATGTTTGGGACAAATATCCTACTCATTAGCTACCTAAAGATATAAATATGGTACATTATTTAATTAATTTATTTATCATTTTTGACGGAAGCCACCAAATTTTAATCAAAATTGTTCAATATTTCACAGAGGTTTTCATTCCATGCACACAGTTCCGAAGATCATCAAGTGAAACAGGCCCACAGCATCACAGATCTTCCACCCTACTTAACAGCAGGCACAGGGTATTTTTTTATATTCATCATAAGTTTACACAAAACAATATGCAGAGCTAATATTGACACTATAGGTAGAGTGATTTTTGTAGTTTTGATAAAAAATAAATGAATCAATCAATCAATGAAGTAGGTTGGATGGGTATGTTCTAATAGTCTTCCATAGAACTCTGAGGTATTTGATCCAGCTAGATGGGTTGTTTTCTTCAGGATGAGATATCTGACAAAGGCACAGCTTCTGTTTCCAACAGTTCAGCCTGACATGAGTTAAGATTTGGACATAATAATGTGAGCATAGACCTGAAACAGTCTGTGACATATAGTGGTAGTCTCTTTAAAAACTTAACCTAATATGAATCTACTTATCCTGCTTAATTTTTTACCTTTATTTTTGCCAATGTTCATCAATTGTAAATGCAGTATTCTGGTTATATCGTCTCAATTATGTGATGGAACACAGTCAAACAACAAAAATGACTAACAAATTCACTGTTATATATCTTCAACACTCTATAGAGTTCATAAAGAGTCCATAAATTAGGTATCATGTTTGCTGAGGCGCACATTGCTCAGCTTACTGTCAACACAAATGGTTGACGATTCTGGTTAAGACATCTAGCTGCTAGAAGGTTTGCTTGCCTCCATGGCAGAGGTGTGGAGACATCAAGTCATCTCTATGTCATGTATTTTTTCTACCCAACCATTGAACCAGGTAAATCCAATCTGCACAATTTCATTCACTGTGCAAATTGTACTCACTCACTCAGTGGCTGGGCAGAACAAATACATGACATAGAGATGACTTGATGGCTCCACATTTCCTACCTCTGCTCCATGCTCAGTCTGTCTGCGTAATGATGGTTTCTGGCAGTTACAGGAAGTGATGTGATCATTTTTCAGCTCATAGTGAAATATATTTTTTAATTGCAGGTATTTTACAGGCAGGTTGTTCCAGTATTTTTTATTGCTCTTTCCATGTGCTTTTTGTTTCTGAAGTATTTGGAAACTGGATCTTAAAGTATGGGCCTGGGGGGTTCTGCAGCCTCATTGAATACCTGTGAAGTCTACAAAAAATATCTGTGACTTAGAAAGCTTCTGTAGATTAACATATTCTATAGTGTCAAAAGTAAGATAAATATAATGTGGACATTGTTTTGTTGTAGGTATAAACTCTCCATTCGGAATTTACAGTTAACAATTTAACCGAGAAAAGAATGGAAAGACAGACTTTTTTATGCTTAAAAAGAGAAATTATATGCAAGGCTAGTTTGATTGTTGTTCAGTCTTAGTCTGACCCACTTGTTTAAAACAAAGAACAAAATGATGGATGACTATGAACATGTGGAAAGTTTTTACCTTCTTGAATCAAATCAACGAAAAGTCAAAGTAACGGATTTAAAATCTGTGCTGACACAATATGAGTTTCTTTACTGTCTTATTCCCCCAACTTTCACTAAAGACAGTAAAACAGTCACATCATACGCACCTTTGTGCCAGAGTCAGAAGAAATACAGAAAACAGTCAGCTAAGTCAGAACTTGCACCAATCTGAAGTTTTTTTTGTGACCATAATGGGTGTTTTTTTAAATAGTTTTTTTGTTCTCTCCTTTCAATAGAAACCATTTTCCCCTTTTGGTTGAAGGAATTTATTTATGAAACTGCTGCAAGGTCTGCTGGGACTGCTCCACTTTTAACCATAATCTCTCATTTTCTTTCAGCATACATTAATGAGAAATGAGACTCCATCGTTTACAGCAGGATTTCTAGGACTGCTAAATAAAGTATTTTTCTGTCAGTCTCACCATCTTTTTTTCATTTCTTATTACTTTCAACACCATCGTCTTATACTCCTTTCTCTCATCTATATTTATGTACTCCATATTGAAAAGTTCTTTTTGCATGAGAAGAAAAGCTGTGCCTGGATCCTCACTACAATTACTGATTAATTACAGGGAATTAAAGCAATTAGAGCTGCTGAGATATACAATTAACAAACACAATCTTCCCAATGCCACACACCGGCTGTGCAATCACCACACAGTGATGAAAATTCTTCTGTCTTTTAATCTCTCACTCTATTTCTTTTTTTTTTAATTCTTCATTCTGCTCTCTAACACATACTCCACAAATACACAAATAGGAACACACCAAAAGCAGCAGGGGTAGGTTTTCCAGTTCATTAGATAGTATTTAATTTAGAGATACCTCTGTGTTGAGGGACATGTGAGACCCCCCTGAGGGAGAGAAACGAAGGCAGGAGTGGGCAATGAGAGGGGATTCCTCCATCTGTCCCCATCATTCCCAAAAGACAGACACCAGCAGCTCCTTAGAAACTAGGGGGAAGATATTGAAATTATCTTTGCAACAGGATATGAGCTACATATTATAAATAAATGTAAGGGACAGCACTAAATTCAATATAAAGCAGTTCTCTGAACATATCATCCCATCAGAGGATAGTGTTTCGGGGACAGGCATCCATTCTACACAAATCTTTTTCTGAGATTTGTACTTCCCCATACAACCACCATGAAATAGAATCTATGAAAATTAAAGGGAGTTTAGAATTTGGTAAAACATAAAAGCATAGAGAAAAATCACATTAAAGGTCATAATTACAACATGTTCTTCAAAATTAATGATTTTAAAATCAATGTAAAGTTAATGATTTTTCAAAAACTATTTATTCACAGAACGTCTGGAGTGCTGCAGAATAATAGTATTGATTTTACTGAAAAAAGTAGAATATATATGATTGTTTTATACATTTTTACAGGTCCAAAATCTTTAAATAATTACCTCGTCAGGATTGACACCAAGGATTCTGTACCAACAGGAGTAGTAGGTTGAAGGACTTTGCTACTATATCAGCAACTTTTTAGACTCCTATAGTGATCTGTGACAAATCTAGCTACTTTTTTTCTGTGTTGTTAGAGCATAGCTGTCAAGTATCGTGTTTTGGCCAGAAAACTAGCCTATTTTACCCGTCTTTCCCGCCATCCTCCCGTATTATCAGATTGACGTAAATTTTCCATATTATTATATCAATAAATTCTAAAAGGGGCGTGCACTGTATGTATGTGGTGCATAGAGGTGCTGCTATATCTCCAAAGTGATGAGTGAAAAAAAAAATCTAGTTTTCCTTTTTGTACATGTGTAAATTACAGACATTACATTAGCCACCCCAACACACACAAACACACACAAAGCCCCTCCTTCCTTCATCCCCTGACTGCCTCACTACAGCTGCACTCCTTCAAGCGCATGTGACTGTGTGTAGATGGAGCTGAAAATCAGTGTGTGTTGCCTTACGTGGCCGTCGGCAACTGGTGAAAAAGGAAGTTATACCGGAAGCAGTCTAATGTATAATCTCAGCTGCAGGATGTGACGTCAGAAGGGAGTCACTCTCATTACATTCCTGACATTTGACTTCAACACCTCAAATATTAGTGTAAAAAAGGTGTAATTTATTCAAACCTACTAAATAATGCTTGTTTGACAATTTTACTTTGTAGAAAACAATAATTAAATAAAAAAAACATTGATGTGCTTTTCCATACAGAACTGTCACTAGAATTGGAGGTCAAAAGGGCTGCTGGAAGCCCCTCCATCCATAGAAGCACTGACAGGCAGTCAGTTGATATTGAGTCACAGATGCACAAACCTTTCACTGATCCCTTCCAGGATAAAAACAGGATTGAAATATAATGTATAAAGTAATATTTCCTTTTTTCTTTGAAACTAAAATTGAACCTTCCCTGCTTTTGCTTAATACACAGCCTCATCCACTGTTTGTACCTCTGCTAACTGCCATTAATAGGATTAGAATAAGATTAATTTATGTAGTTTGGGCAAAATATCACTTAATATAAAATGATTCTAAAGAGTTCATCTTTGGTTTTAAATGCATTTAGAACGTTTTCAATAACTTTCTGCCCTTCTGCAAAGCATTAAAAATATGTAAATTAAATGATAATGTAACTCACCTGGCAAATTCTTGCAACATATTGATAGAGTTCTTGAATGGCCTTTTCTCTGTAATACATGTCTCAGACTTAAGTAAAAACAAAAAAATCATTGTGAAAATTGGTTAAGCTTATGAGTGTTGGTGCTCACTTTAGGAACCAATGGGGCTCAGAAGCCCCTCACAGGTTCCCATGTCTTTCTGGACAGGGAAGTTTAATGTTAGCTAATGCTAACAAAAGCTTTTAGCAAACCTGTCTAAAAGCTTGCAAGTAGTATAGGACTAGGGTATGCAAGCACAAGCGTGCCACTTACTGTCCAGGAGATTGACTTGTATTTATGACCTTAAAGTATATACTGTTGTAGGACAGGGGTTATTCCTCATTTTAATTCCTCAATTTTTGTTGTGGGGTTTCTGAAAAAAAATTCTTAAAAACCCACAAATATGTAATTTTCCAGAATACAGCAAAGAAAAAAGAGAGAAAAGAAAATGAATCATTAATGCATTAAAAAAGTCCATATCATTGTCTTAAACATTTTAAAACCATTTAGTTTTAGGTATTTAACAGCACCTAGGATTGTTAAACTAGTAGGGATTAAAAGGCAAAAGCAATTTAATATTTCTGCTGAGAAACTACGATATACATTTTACCTTGGATAACCCTGTCCTTATCTTTTTAAATCTATTAAATTTCAAATACTCAGTTTGTTATGAATTACCTAGAAAAGTGTACCACAGACCGTTGTCACACTGCTAAATGGGAGGTCAGTTTCAACATTGTGTTTCATAACTTTGGGGAAATACTTATTGATTATATCAAGAACCTATGCAAAATATGTAGGATATCTGCATACCTAACCAAACTGTGTAGTCAGCTGCACCTATGTTGCTGCATTTTGGTCTTAGTCAGCCTTTTACATCTCCTGCAAGCAAGCACATTCATTAGCTACTGAAGCATTGACTGGTGTCATTTATGAACAGGCCCACAACTAATTTAGCTCTTTTTTTTACATTTTGTTGACAATAACATACAGCTAGAAAGATACATTTTGGCTCTCATCTAATATTTTAGAGGTTCTGGTTGTTTTAGCCTGCTTTCACGTCAGAATAGTCCCATGGGACTTCATAGGATTAGAGTGATTAATTATAAAGTATTTCTTTGGTTTGGTGCACCTTGACATTGCTCTTATGAAAGGGAATATAATCCCCTGGAAAATAAAAAAACAGCTGTTCTAAATGGGCACTAAGTAAGTATAGCAAGATGTTTTGATATAGCCAATGATGTTTCTTTCTCTATTTCCCATTTCAATTCTTTATGTCTGAAATGAAAGAAGTCCCTGGTAGCAGTTACTCACTCTACTTATCATGCATTTGGTGATAGCAGAAGCTAAAAAAACACACAGGAATGAAAAAAGTGAGGTCATTAGTCTAAGGAGAGATGGTTCTTAAATTATTTCAAACATTTAGCATAGATAAGAAAAATATTTCAAGAGATAAAATGTTAATGTCTATTTTAAAAAATTGTTTGGTGTAAAGCAGGGGTGCCTAAGTTCAGTCCGTGAAAGCTAGCATCTTTCACTTTTTGGATACGTCTCTTCTCCAAAACACCTGAATCTAACAGCTGAATTCCCTCAACAGTCCAATCTCTAACCGGCCCCTAAACGCTTCCCCTTAACAACCCAGTGTTACTCCCAATGAAGTCATACTTGCAGCTGTGGAGCGCACCTTGACTGAAGGTGGAGGGTATAAATAAGCCACTGCTAAATTCCAGCCTGTCTGCACTGATGCAGATTCACTAAGGGTGTGTTTGAATTCAGGGGTTCTTTCGAGGATTGTGCAAATAAGGAGGCCAAAAGAGTTTTTCTATGGATTCAAAAAGGTCCAGTTCTCTCTGGCTTTCAACCTTCTCCCCCAGCATACGGTCTGTCACCTGGCATCCATGACAGCTGATGGACAAAACAGGCAAAGAATGGATACCAAACTACTTACTACTGCTCTGTTGCTAATTTCACTGTTGATGAGCTTCAGCAGCAGAACCGTAGTCACAGCTATCAGATCTGTTGTTTACACACTGTACAGATATCGGAATCTGTGCTTAAATGTCGACAAACCTATTTGTAGAGTCACAGAATAAACCCTCTCAATAAACCAGACATTACCGCCACATATCTGACTCAATGACCTTTTAAAAAGGATATTTTCATTAATTTCAGACGGAACTAGTCACTTAGTTTTATTATATTAAACTGCATTTACAATATTCACCACAGTTCATCGCCATTTTTCTCTTTCCTCGAGCATGAAGCAGCCGAATTGCTTGAAATCGCAATGAATCGCTGGATAATCAAGACTAAGTAGGCTACACCGGACCCGTCCTTAAAAATGGGCGAAAAGAAATCTGCATCCGTTGCCTGCCTACGAAGGAGTCTTTTAATCCGAACAGGCTGCAGCACCGTGCTATGACGTAATCGGCCGACAAATCCGGCCTCCGCGGGACGCAGCCGACGAATCCAAACACATTGTAGATCTAATGTTCATCCATCTAGCCATAAAACACAGCAAACTATTAGTTCATTTCTAAATCAACCAAGACCAACGTTCATAGGTGGATTAAGGTTTACATCTACTGGAGCAAAACAGAGAATCTAAGGTCACAAAGGTTGGTTTATTCTTGGCCATTCCTAGTTCTTTGTAACTGCTGTCTTACCAGTAGAAATATGCAAGAGGGCATTTTCTTGAAGTCATTTCCTAATTATCTGAATGGCATTTGCTGGCCTTTCCTATTTTAAAGAGCGGCTAAAAGAGGAAAGTTTCTTTGTCACATCATATTCATACCCAGGAGAATTATGTTATTAATTAGTAGCCACAGACACTCTAATTAGCATCGTCAATTGATTAAACCATGTTTTACCATTATTTTTGTAGACAGAATTAAAGGCCAAAAAATGTTTAAAGCAGGAATAATCTTTATGAAAACAATATTTGTCCAGTGAATAATTTATTTGTTTTTTTTGGCCCAGGTGTTTCAGGTGGATTAGCACCACTTTGGACAAAATACACGTAACGTGGTTGTTTATTTTACATTTATGGTCAAGCCTTTTTAAGCATTCCTAGTGTGTGTGTATAACAAAGGGCATATTTATGTTCTTATTTTAGTTTACGTTTTTTCCTCTGTTTAATTTTATGTTGTATGTTTACAGTACTGCAAAAGAAGTATCTATTTGGAGTTTGCACTGATTAAGACATTATATACATGTGTAAATATACATATGCAGCCTTTTCTTCCATTGTCTTGGTAACTGGAATAAAGAGTGATTATTTACTTTTGTGAATCATGTAAAGAGAAGTTGCATTCGTTAGAAAATAATTCAAGGCCTTGGAGGTGACGTTTTATTGTTTATTTTTATTAATTTTGAAAATTAGACAAATCAACAAAACAAAAAAATAAAAAGAAATCCTCCATTTCTTGTAGGTAAAATGGTAAACTCACTCAAACCTGGTGAAATATGCAAAATATCCCGCTATGAATCTATCAGCCTCTGGATCTTCATGTTTGGAGGAAACACAGCATGAAAAAAACCAAAACATTCCAGTTTCCACCTAAATCAAAGTAGAAATTTCTGCTCATCATCACTATATAAAAATATCAATTTACTTCTTGATTCAGCTGTCAACTAATATTTTTACAATACATTTATTTTCTTTCTATGTTGAATATTGTAATTTTTAAAACATTATCTAATTAATTAGATGTTTGACAAAAACAGACTATTAAGGCTATAATTTGTAAAAATGTCATTTTTATTTAAATTTTGTAACAACCTAAAGGCAAATGTCTCTTTCTCTCTTATTTTATCGTTTTATGCAACTAGTAGTTAAGATGGAAAATATATTAAATAGGCAAGCATTCACATTCATAAGGTCACAGATAGATCTGTTTTTTACATTAAAGTCCACCCTTTAAACATGCCCATGGGTTTTCTCCTGAAGATCTTTTTCCCTCCCACACTGCAGGAAACAGTTTTCTAAATATGATGACTGCAATGGCCCTGTGACTGCCTGACTGGCTGGCGATCTTTTCACAGTCCCTGCTGGAGAAACGACTGAGTGGGTAGAGGCTATAAATGAACATTTCATTTTTTCTCATAGGTTGGACATTGTAAAAGAGTTTCTGAGTCATGTTTTGGTGCGAATCAGTGAGATATAAAGGTTCAAGCCCCACCATTGCTTTTTCTGTTGAGCCGCAACAAGCCCCTGTGAACTAAAGATGTCAGATGTACCTGAAACAGAGAGCACACATTAATAAACTCACACTGTGCGCGTACAAGCATGAATTATACTGTTTTTTTTTTTTCAAGACAAATGAAAACTGACAGCAATAACTTTGGTAGCCTGGAGAAAAAAGAAGGTATCTTTATCTGGGGGGATGCGTGTCCATTCTCTAGAGTTTCCACTGCAATAATGTTCTTTCACACACACAGGTGAGCAGAACTCTGAAAGATAGAGAGATTGAAGGAGAAAAATTTGTGTGAACAGGAGAAAAAACAGAAAAACAAATAAAAGCAGAAGAGGGAAGATTGATAGGTGACAGACGCAGCTCTGTCTCTCTCTATCTCTGGCACTCTGTGTGTGTGATGCCTTCAGGCGATGCCCACGGATACAACCCCCAACCCCCACCCCCCACCCCCCTGCCCCACCACTACCTCTTTGCCTTTATTTAAAAGCACACATCTCCACATTTCTTATGAGCTTTGAGCTGTTTCTTACAAACTTTTTTGCAATGGCACAGATGCATCCTTTTGTCTTTAAATCTATCAAAACCATGCATGGTGTTTAACCTGTGCACCAGCCTTGGGTGCTCCACGACGAAACCTTGCGTCTCACAGAGATCACATGGGTGCTGTAATATTCATGGCCATACATAGTTTTTCTCTTCGTTTTTTGTCCAGTTTCAAAGAACATTTTTCTGCACTTTGAGATTTTTTATATTTATGAGGGAGGGCAGCATGTATCCTCACTGCAACACAGTGACTCATCTGGAAGTCTTGCTAGACAACGGCCAAAGATAACACACAGCCATACACCCCCTACTATAGGCTAAATATTCTTGGAAGGAGATACACTCATCAGGAGCATGAAGGTGGTAATTTGATTAGTCATAGACATAGAAAGTTAATTGATTAGCCTGATTCCTATTTCAGTATTAAAGCAATGTTTATGCTAATAGGAAGCACAATTCAAATCAATGTAAAAATGAGAATGAAAGCAATCACCCAAAGAACATGAGTTAGTTCAAATCTCACCACTATGCATCTCTTTCAAGAGACAGTGAGAAATTATAGAGTACAATTCTGAGTAGTTGGTACAACTGAGTTGTAATAAAAAAGGTAAACACAAGTGCTGGATGAGTTCCTGATTAAAGACAATCCTATAGGATCTATAATTCCAATAATTGTGAAAGTATTTACAGAGATTTGGCAGGTATTGATCCCACTTTTGTTAGGACTCAGAAGAAAGTACAGCTTTATCAAATATCCCTTTTGCAGAGGGTACTCTTCCTCCATTTTTCAGATGAGGGTTGGTTAATAAACCAAAACATCAAATGTCTTGGTGAAATTTAAGGTTGAAGGATTTTGCCAAAAATTAAAACTTTGATTTTTTTAACCAGTGTCATGATCAAGATTTTATTTTGATATCTCTTTGCACTAAGCACAATCATGTACATGTTTTACTCATTGATTCATGAACTTGACAACTCACTTCTTCCAGAGTCCTTTAGAGCAGGGCTTTACTGTTACTGTTGTGGGGGGGATTGTTCCTTCTTCTACTGGCATGCATGGATCTGCACTCAAGAGACAACTTTCTCCCCTTTTGTCTGGCAGCTAACCCACTTTAGGCGTATTACTGCCCCCTTGAGGGCTGGAGTAAGAAAGTCACTGTCTTTCTTTGGTTAAATGTAATGTGATAAAATTTGAGTGCCTCTGGGATTTGAAAACTGCCCTTTTTAAAATTTTTATTATCTTGTGAATTTACAAGCACTAGTTAAATTCCCTCCACTCTGTTACCATTCAGTTCCCTCTTCTCTGACACCCCTAAATAAAATTCAGGAAAAAACAATATACCATTCAGAAGTCACCTAATTAGTCAACAGTTTATTTAAGCTCATTTCATATCAAGCTGTTCCATTTCTGGACTCAGAGATTTCAGAGAAAACATTACAGAACAAACAGCATCTGAAGGAACAAAGAACAGAGCAAACAGGCCAGAATAAACTTAATTTCAAAAACTCTCTGATAACTAATCACACCATCTTCCAAAAATGGAAAGAAAATGGCACAACTGTAAATCCATGATTAGGCTGAGCACCTATTTTAGTGACTGTGCAAGGACATCATTAATCAGATAATCACTTAGGAGGTGTACTTCCTACAGAGCACAGCCAATCATCAGCAGGCTGGATAGCCTGAACAATGCAGTCCAAGGCTTTGTTTATTATGAAGGTCTATCAAAAAAAAAGCACCAAAAAACTTTAATTATAAATTGTTTATTTCCTCGATTTCCTTGTCAGAGGAGGTTTGTAAGTTATAGCTGTTCTGTTTAACATCACAAAAAAATCTCATTAGGCCCTCCTTTTTGCCTTTACTCTTTTAAACTTTGTATTGTCGCACTAAGCTAGTCAATGGTCGCTAAAAATTTCTGTCCTCACGTTTAATATCTGTAAGCACAATAGCCATAAGGTCAGATACATGCAAATGTTAAACCTTTTTCCTACCTTAAAAGTTCCTTTTTTAAAATGATGGTGGACAACTAAGTTGTAGGAGTGAGCCTGAATACGTGTTTAGCCTAAAAGACAAACTTTTGCCTTGATTCATCAAAGAAAACCACAAACTCTCCTGCAGAGTCACAGACAGATTCAGATGTAACCTATGAGTTATTTAAGGCACCCCTGGCTTGGAGCTACATCTCTGTCACAGCTGTGAATAAAGAAAATCTCTGTCTGGAGCTCGGTCGGGTCCTGGCTGCCAAGGCTTACATTTGCCATAAACTCCCTCTCGTCATCTCTACCATGCTGGGTAGGTGGCAAAATGCAGGTAAACTTACTTTTGGAGAGGCACCATACCTTGGAGCTGTTGAGCTGGATTATTACAGGCTTTTCTATAGACTTCACAGAATGAATGAACCCTGTTTGATTCTAGAGACACGGATAAGACAATCTACCAGTTGTTTGGTTCTTTCTGGTGCATGGACACAGCAGGCCTCTTTAATCAGAGCATATTGTTTTGACTGAGGCAATAAGTTTAGCTGATTTTTGAACAGAAACATTTTAGAGTGTCCTCTTCTACAGTTTCATCTGTGATTTGTTCCAGCAGAGCACCAAGCAAAAGTGTCTATAAACTTTGCATGCTTTTATGTAAAAAAATCCTCTAATTATAAGTGGTGCATAATAGATGTATAGTTTTATATTTTTTTCCCCCTTTTTAACACATTTGTAATCAATGTGTCAGTATTTGCTGAACAACCTTCAACTGCAATTACAGCTGAATGTGTTTTTTTGGTGTGTAAGGGATTAAGAATGACATTTCTGACTATTTGTCTTTGCAAAATAATTCAGTTTGAGTGGTCAGATATTGGTACACATTCCCAGATGAATATTGTTTTGGGTTTTGACCCGAATATCTACTATTCCACAAAGACCGCTTGTAATATCCAGGAAGTAAATATTTTAAGATTTGGATGTTTTGAGTTGTTCAAAATATTGGTCCAAAACTCCAGAGTACTGAATTCTTGGGAATGATTTTGCTCAAATTGCCAGATTTACTTGATCTACTATCACGAATACCTGCAACTGAATCTTAGGGCGTCACTAATCCGACCATGTCTGCAAACTTTCACATATCCCCATGAATCTGATAATTCTCCAATTCTTGGTAAGTTGTGTAATTCTTGGCCTCTACTGCTCTGTTTAAGCTATGGTCTCATTCAACCTTCTGTTTCTGCCTCAGTACTGGTGGCAAACTGCAAACTGGACCTGTTCTAGTTATTTGTTTTGTTTGTTTTGTTTTTTTTTCTTAGAAAAGGTCCGTTCCTGTTTTTTTAAAATTCATGCATACAAAAAAATTATTCGCAGAGGTTAAGGTAATCAGAAACTCAATATGTTCGTCCACCAGATACACACAGATAGAAATGACTACGTAAGCTATCACTAGATTAGGATTTTCAATACATAACGCTGTTTGTGGTTCATGTGTATAAAATCTGCTTGTCCATCACCATAGGATGACTGGCGCTGATAAGACACGTATGGTGGGCCTCTTAGTGTTTGACTTCAAAGATTTTTTCCTTTAAATTTATTAGTAACAGATGTATATTTAACTGACCTCTCGGTGCAGATAAACAGTTGAGTTTCAGGGAAATAAAAACTATAATTCTTCTAAATACAAGTGTGGTCAAACTCGTATGTTATTTTCATTACTTTTCCACAAATAATTATCAACGATGCCACAGACAGAGTGATAAGTGATCAATAGAGTTGATGTTTTTACTCCCAAAAAAAGAATAAAATGGAGATATGAGATTTCTGCCTGACTTTGACTATATGCAGATTCTCTGGAGATTTTAAATGGCACAGATGTTCGATGGCAGCTGCTTCTCTCTGATAATGTTGCTCCAGGCCAGTTCTTGATATACCCATGGCACTGATTCATGCAGCAGTTCTTATGTCATCTTACTTTATCCTGAGACAGGCTGCAGGCGTTAGGGATTGCTGAGCTATTCAGTTTACTGAATGGTTTAGCCAAATCAACTCAGGCAGACATTACCGGACACAAGGCTCCAGTGAGCTAACAATGGGAGGCAATGGAGTTGATGAAAGTTGAGCGCTGGTTACAGAGAGAGGTTTGTTGTGCCAACTTTTTTTAATAAATGAAATTTTTAAAAAGCTGTACAGAACATGTATATATTTGGTTAAGTTCATGAATTTAAAAAAGTTTGTTTGGATCTTAGCACTGTGTTGACTATTCGAACTTACAGGCCGAATGTTACATATTACAGCAACTCTATTTAAAACCATGAGAGAGTAACAGAAATTAAAAGCAATCAGAGTTTTCCAAGAATTTAATCAATTAACAAATTAAGTTTCCTACACAAAAGCCTTATGTTCCAGAAGCAGACCTCTAGAATGGAAATGCCACATATTAAAGACAATGTTGGCACAACCCTCCATTTCTTTAAATAGGGCAATTATTTTTGTTTCACTTAAAAAAGACTTTCCACATTCTAAAATGTTAGAGGTGTCTGTTCAGATACGCAAAAAAATATTTTCTCATGTTTCCCTGTGCAGGAGAGGTGAGTTTTGAGAAATTAAACAGAAAATGTGGCTGAGATTGTTCTACCTAACAACAACTGGTCTCTTTATTCAACAAAAAGAAATGTCCAAGATTAAAAAATACATAAAACATTGACCTGAACGGAAAGAGTAACCCAAAGACCCAGATTCAGAACTGTAGTGATCTGAGACGCATTTTTTATCACAAACATTGATTCACCAGAGTGAAATACAGATCACGTGCTATTTTAAAGTTTTTTCCCTAGGAATAATTTTAAGAACTTTCTCACCGTGTGAGTTTATCAAATATTAAGTTACTGTCCTTAAATCCTAATAGAAATCTTCCTGTAATGACTATTCGAAAGTTTGTTGTCCGCAAGTTTGACTTGCTCGGCCGTTGAAGTATCTTCACGACAACTTTTGCTTTTACAGGAAACTCTGATACTTTTCATTTCATTACAAGATCACTTGCAGACAAATTAGATCTTTGACAGCTTTATAGAAACTGTAAATAAAGCCCAATAAATTTGCATGTATGGTTTATTAAATTGTTTAAATTGTATATATTATTTACAGTCAGATGTATTGTAGTTCAAATAATGTGTTTACTGTAAAATAAAATCATAATAAATGCAGAGTATTTTAAGAGTGTATTATTATATATATATAAGGAACGGTGGCGTGTCTAACACCAAAGCTGGTAAAATATACAGTTTTCACATTTGAAATCTGCAGATTTCTTATTCATTTTATCACAGCTGTAAAAACATAAGAATTTCTCATAAATAAGTTTTGTATTTTGCATTTATTTATTTGGCTTTTAAAAGGAAAAGTAATGCCTCAATTGATTCAAACTGTGACAGCAGAGTTTCGTTTGAAATTTACAAGATTTAGACATAGTGTAAAAAATTTAGAGACTGAAATTGAACAAAAGATGAAATACTAATATCATTACACCTAATTCCTGCTGTGATGAGCGATATTAAAATATTTATTGGCGGCCTTTTTGTCCTGTAATTGTGAGGCTATTTTTTTGCTAATCACTAGGATTTTACTATGGTCTAAAAGTATGTCAAGATACTGTAAAAAAAAATAATTTTCTTTCCATATTTCCATCTCTCTCTTAACCATTTTTCATTTTCTAGACTAGCAATTGAATCCCTAAACTGTCTCTTTTCCCCCCTCTCTGTCGCTCATCTCCTCCTCTTTCCCACAGAACAGTTTAACACATAATGACCGCACCGTTGCGCTCACCCACAAACTACATCTAATGCATTCAGCTTCGATAATACGAAGCTTGGCATGTTGTATTTCCATACTGCTGCCTAGTACATCACCATAACATGGAGCCATTATGGTAATACAGCACCTGAGGGAATGGAGACGAAAAGAAGAGGGAATTTGTCAAGAAGGAGTTGTCAGGAGGCGGAAATATGGAAGAGAGGACGAGACGAACTGTGTGTCGGATTAGTGAAGGGTTAATGGGCACCAACTGGTGGGACAGGAATGCCACTGCAAACCCATGTGATGTTCTGATTTGATTTGTAGCCTGATAAAGTACTATGGCTTAGAGCTAAACAATAACTGTTAAATTATACATTTGAATTTCAATATGGGAACTACTATCAAGGCTCCCAGAGGAAGCTGTCTGTGGAAATACAACAATGTACTTAGACTGGTTTTAAATGAATAAATGCACAGACAAGATGTGGCTTTGTTCAGATGACGAGTCTAAGAGGGTTCTTTTTCTGGGCTGCTACAAGTTTAGGGGAAAAGTTTGGTTCATTTCCAGGATTTTTGGACATGGTCTCCATCCACCATGAGTCGGGCCTCTTTTAATAGCTCTCTTCACACCTCAGTTGTCAAAACGTTTTCAAACCTTACTTTAAAATTGTAAATTTGTATAAAAATGAGAATTTCAAAGTTGTAAGACTTCTTTTTAATTAATAAAGTGTTAACCATGCCAATGTTGTTATTACTTTAATAAACGGAACTTTCTATTGTGAAAAAAAATAAAATTAAATACTATCAAAACCTGAATTATTTTACAAGTTTATTAAAACAGGATTACAATAAGTGACAGTCAACATTTTACTAGCTGCTTGACTTGTAACTATGATACTTGACTTTGTTTTGTTGCTCTATTAAGCCAAATATCAACATTTAAATTTGGATCTGATTTAAACTTGAGAGCTACTTCAGATCTAAAAAAAAAAAGTGTGTACATCCTGTTCATTGGTGTATAAACACGTAAAACCACCAATGATGACCACCAATCAGTACCAGACTGGAGTTCACTGAGCTCCTGCAAGAAGCCCTTCTTTCATAAATGTTTGTAGAAGTAGTATGAATCCTTGGAGGCTGGATTTTCATAAACCTGTTGCTTCTGAGGCAGTTGGATCCATCTGAATCCAACAGTTTGTATTGGTGAGAAAATATTTTAACAATATAGTGCATATCCTGTGCAATTAACAACAAAAACATACATATACATCCATTGGAGGGTATAAACAAAGTATGTTATAGCTGTGTGTGTTTATTACTAATTTTAATTTAAGCAAACAGACACACAAATCTAACTGACTTTTTTTTCTCTACATCTCTTGTCAAATCATCCCATTTACTCGCTGCTGTTCTCATTTTTGTAGTTTATTTAAGGCATCCCAGTACCTTTAATAAAACCTTACCTTTGTTGATTTGGATTTGTACCTCAACTCACTAATGCTTAACTATAAAGTCTATCTTTATGATTACTAGCAGATCCCTGAAAGGTTTGAATAAAATCTAACTGGATTTAACTAAATAAAGGACTGGTTTCAGTCCAGGCCTGTTTTCCTGTGCTGGACTTCCTTCCTCCTCCTCATTTTTATCCCCATTTCCTGCCAGGTGGCTTTAAAATAAAGATTATTGGTGCCAAAAGAAATCTTTAAAAAGCTAAATGTTTTGGAAATTTCGATTTATATCCACCTTGACAAAATAAGTTTATTTCTATCTTAATCAAGCAAGGCAACTTTATTTATATAGCATCTTTCAGCCAAAGATAATTCAAAGTGCTTGAACAACAAAATTAAAAACAACATCAAAACTACAAAATGAATCAAGCAGATTAAAAATTAGCAAAATAAATATCAAAATTTTGAAAATAGTGAATGGATAGAGTTTTAAAAAAATTAAGAATAGGCAATGTCAAATGAGAAGGTTTTTAACCTTAAACTCATGGAGGGGCCGTCTTACAACGAGCGGGAAGCTTATTCCAGCGTGTTGGAGCATAAAGCCTAAAAGCCGCTTCACCATGTTTAGTTTAAACTCTTGGAATAGTTAGTAGTTTTAATTCTGATGATCTTAGATTTAGAGTAACCCCAGAGCATGATGCTACCTCCACCCTGCTTTGCTGCTGATGTGCTGTTCAGTGGTGGTTCTGTGTCAAACCAACCCTTTGAAACTAAAATGTCCTAAATTAGTATCCACATTTTCTTCCATAAGGTTTGGTAAAATTCAAGCCAGGACGCTTGAATTGGGGATTAAAAATTCTGTCCACTTACCCTTGTCTTCTGTTCAAACTCATAAAATTGTTAAAAAAAATTTATCGACACTTCTCTCTTCATCGTCCTCGTCTAAGTAATATTGTAACTTCTTTTTGTACCATGCACCTGACTGATACTTTTGTATGATCTTCGTTTTTATTTTAATCCCTCTGACATGCCGGTAAACTATGCCTTTAGTTAAAGATTGCAAATCTCGTAAAATCCTTCTGAACTTGTTAAGTTCGCTTTAATAAGCGTTGATTCCAGGTCACCCAGTTACAAACTTTATCCATGAATTCTTAAAAATAAACTTTATCAAAAACGAAAGTTTTATTTATGTGTGCTTGCATGCAGCAACTGATGCTTAAGGTTCTTTGTAGGAGAAGTGACAGACATTTTACAGACAAAAGCCAGTAGCTTACACTACAGTTTACCGCTTTTATTACAGAATCTCTCTACATAACTCAGTCATGATCCTCCCCATCTACTTTTATTCCACACACCATTATCGCAGTTTCACCTATGCTCTCTCTTACTTTTTCTCCTGTTCCTCGTCTCTGTCTCTGCTGCTCGCTCCATCAGTCAATAACACACCGTGACAGCTTATGTAACATGCCAAGTTCCAACTTGAAGTCAACTCTCCTTGATCCACAGTCTTTTCCTTCGCCTAAATGACTCACTTGTGTTATAACACTTCAGCCGTTGTGAGAGACACAGCAGAGAATGGCGGGAGGAGGGGTGTCAGACGGAGACCTGACATGAGAGGAGAGGAAACGCAGGTTTAATTATTCATACCTACTGCAGCAAAAAGAGAGCCGGAGAGAGGGGCTGGGGTAAAGAGATAAAGATAAAGAGGGAGGGATTGACCCACATGGGAAGGTACTCCTAGTGCAGCGATGCTCTCTGGGAGCTGTGGCTGTGCCGCCCCGGGGCCATGCGTGTGAGGGAACTCCTCTATGAGTGATCAGAGGGCCACAGAGGGAAACCGAGAGGGAAAAAGATATTCATGAATCCCATACGACAACTAGCCCTTTGGTTTTTTTCTGCTTCCTTAACACACTTTTGCTGTTAACCGTGTTTAATTCACTTTTTCATTCCCTCGAGTCCACCACACCCTTTAACTATGAATACAGCAGAGACTGGAAGTTTTATTTGTAGAGTTCACAGGGGACCAACGTCTTCAAACTGTAGTTGTGTGCGTGTGTGGGAAAATGTGTACCATGTGCCTATGGAAGGGGGTGAGTGTGAACCAGAGTACCCTGATCCTGCCATCCCCACCCTGGAGATGTCTTATCACCGAGATGACTAGTGCAGAAAGCACAGGGCTTCTCCATTCAGCTGCAGCTCTCCCCTGAGACTGGCTCCCTTTCATCTTTGCATCTCCTCGGGGTGCTCCACAACAAACCTCTGATAGGGAAAGCAGAAAAGACGAAGAACAGGAAACTTGTGCCCAGAACCGAGATAAAAGTTTGTGAAATTGCAGCTCAGCGGTCAGCACGTTGTGTTTACTGATGTCAATGAAACCTTTTTCTTTTCTAACCTGAGGTTGTGAATGTAAAACCGAAACTGTTTTGTTTATGTTCTTGCCTTACAGTACCCCTTAAATATCTCTTAAACTTTTTCACAATTACTCATGTTGTGACTACAAACTTCAGCATATTTTATTGGGGTTTTATGTTATAGTCCAACACAAAGAAAAAAAAATAATTAATGAGAGGAGGGAAGAAAAAAATGCAAGCTTTGGAAAAAATTCTCATATAGTGTGGCAGGCATTTGTACTTTGCTGCAAAACTCTGAAATAATAGCATCATATTGGTACCAAGACTCTACTAATTAGCAAATATAAAAGTCTCAGAGATCTGTTTGAAACTGAGAATGAGCAGCATAATAAAGACCATATTAAAGGGCATGCGAGAGATGCGACAAAGATGTAGAACAGGCGTCCCCACGCTGTCCTGCAGCTTTTAGAAGTTTACCTGCTTCAGCACAGCTGATTTCCATTGATAGGTGATTAACAGGCTTTTGCTGAACTGTGGTCATCAGAGTCAGCTTTTCTGAAGCAGGGAAACCTCTAAAAGCTACAGGACATTGGCCCTCGAGGACCAAGTTTGGGGATGCCTGATGTAGAGGAAGGTTTTTTTAGTCGAGCAATAAAATTACAGAATTTTGGGGCCACACCCACTACAGTTTTAGCAAAACATAACCTTACACATCCAAAGGAACACACTGTTGCCACTGGAAAACATGGTGATGGTACCATGATGCTGTGGCAATGCTTTTCTTCAGTAGAGACAGGGGAACTGGTCAAGGTTAAACTCAATACAATCCAGAAGGAACAACTGTTAATGGCCGAAAGAACAGGAAGCTTTGGAAGAGGTTAACTTACTAGCTGTCACATTAGTGGGGTCATTGGCAGAACCTTAGGCACAGCATTGTAAGTAAAGAATTTAAATGATAAACTTACAGTACGTGAACCTGAAACATGGGAGGTGAAACGGAGCACAGGTACAGTGCAAAGTAACAGGAGATTCTGGTAATCAGGCTGGTGAGGCGATCAGGTGAGAATGTGGAACAGCTGAGTTAAATGAAGGAGAGAGAGCTGAGGGAAAATTAGCAGGAGCAGAGAGAAAAACACGGGAAAGAAATCCAGGAGAATATTTAAAAAAATGAATACAGGAATAAACCTAATAATCAATTAACTAAATAGTAGAAACTGGAGAATGTGAACAACAGGAATGAAGCAGAGCTCAATGAAGAAGCTAAAACTCAAACACCTAACACAGGAGGATCACTACATTAGCCACAAAATGGCCTTAAACAAACATCCAAGGCTAAAATTAAATGGTTTGGATTGAAGAATATTGATGAGTCAAAGTTCAAACTTGAATCCAATTAAAAATCTATGAGTTATTTTTCAAAGACTAATGAGCAAATATGCAAAGCTGGTAGATAAGTACCCTGAAAAGACCGATGTCAAAGTGAAAGGTGGTTATTTAAGATAAATGTTCGCAAATCTTTTATAAACTGTGCATATTCTTCCTATATTTCACAATTTTTGCTCTACTCTGTCAGTCTATATGATAAAGCACAGTTAAATTACATTAAAAGCAGGTGGCTGTAATCCAGCAAAATTCAAAAACTTTCAAAGAGTATAATGCATTGTAAGAAACTCTAGCATTGACTAAACTGAAAAATACATCAAAGCCATGCGTTGTGTTATTTAAAACAAAGGAGAAGAACAGAGGCCTGAGTCCTGGTAACCGAGCTGATGGATGGACTGATGTCTTTTTATTGAATGGGGGATTGAGGAAGAGTAGGACGAGGACTTCCACTAAGATGACTTCTGCCAGGTATTGGACAATAACGGGAACAAAAGAGAGATTTGAAAACCACACTTCAAAAACTCTTCCCCTTTTCTATTCTGTGTGAGCCCTGCCTCATCCACCGCTGAGCCTTTCTTCCTATCCGTCTCTCCTCTCTTAATTGCTGCCTGCTGAATCCCTTGTTCTTCCCTCTCATCCCCCCTGTGTTCTGCTTGTCTCCCTCCACGGCTCCCTCTGTCCCTGTCTATCTTCCTCTGCTCTTTTTAATGTCATCCTCTTGAAATCCCCACCCTCTCACCCCCCCACCCCCATTGGTCGTCATCCTCACTTTTCTAACTCTCTCCTCTCCATCCTTCTCTCCTCAGTTTGCCGTTCCTCTGTGATGAGACGTTGGCACGTGGTGTTTTTTTGAGGAGGCAGGCGGTTGTCACGGACGCAGTGACTAAACTTCCGATAAAATCAATGTTTAATTCAGATGACTGCAGGCCGTTGACAGAAAAAGTGTGAAGCCTTTCATCTATAAAAAGACTGAGAAAAATGTCGGGGGTTGGAAGAGATGGAAGGAGAGAAACGACAGGATTAATGGAATAGTCATCTGTTGTATCTTTGACAAGAAATCACCATCATCCCTCTGTTAGACCTCTCTGCACTGTGTCTCTCTTACCATGGATAATTTCTTTGCTCCTCTGTTTAATTCTTTCTTTGCTGGGTCTGTCTACTGGGTCAGAAAGCCAAGGTCTGCAGCACAAATCAATCAAGGAAATAGAACTGTTCAAAACTATTCTTCAAAATAATGTTAATTTGTTAGTAATGACCAGTCTGTGTTGAGCTTACACCAATCAGACTTACATTTAAAAGAGAATTGCAGTAACATCAACAGCTGAAGAAGGTGCTGCATAAATCTTATTTATCTGGAAGATTTCACTTTGTTCATGTATATGATGAAGCTTTCTCAAGCTCCAGGGTTACCTGTGGAGTACCACAGGGCTCAGTAATAGGGCCAATTCTCTTATTTTTTATATGCTCCAAGTTGGTAGAATTATCATTATTTTTTTTAATTATTCTTTATTTAGTTTTCCATAACTGATGAAACTAACCCATTACACAGACTGCAGGCAAGTCTTAAAAACATAAAAACGTGGATGGCTTTACACTTTCTGCTTATGAATGCAGACAAAACAAAAGCTATTGTTTTTGGACCGGAGTCTTTGAAAAAGAATCTGGTTAGTCAGTCACTTTATCTGGATGGGTTTAAACTGGGGTCAGATAATACAGTAAAAAAACGTTGGTGTTGTTTTTGATCAGGACTTTGATTTAAATTCCATAATGAATTTCCTTCGTTAATCTCCAGATTATTGCAAAAATTAGAAATATCTTCTTGTCCAGGGGTGAGGAAGTCCTCAAAGTATAGTGAAGAACCTTAAGCTGATCCAAAATGCTGCAGCCAGAGTTCTGATTAAAAAAAAACACAGAGATCATATTTCTCCTATCTTAGCTTCCCTTAATTAGCTTTTTATTAAATCCAGAATAGAATTTAAAATCCTCCTCTCCTCATATGAAGCCCTAATAACAAAGCGCTGTCTTATATCAGAGATCTGATTGTTCCTTATGTTCTTAACAGAGCACTTTGTTCTCAATCTGCAGGTTTACTAGTGGTTCCTAAAAGTAGAATGGGAGGCAGATCTTTTAGTTATCAGGCTGCTCTCCTGTGTAACCAACTACCAGTTTTAGTCCGTGAGGCAGACATCCTGTCTACTTTTAAGGCTCGGCTTAAAACTTTCCTTTTGTTAAAATTCAAAAGATAAAGCTGATGAAGGCTGGAAGAGTTCGGTTATAAATTCGAACAGGTCCAGCTTTTGCCGACTGTCACAGCTGGTCACTCAGCGTAAGCTGTCTACTAGCAACCATGACCGTTGACGCACAAAGCAGGCAGAAAATGGATGCAAAAAATTCTCACCATTGTTTTTGTGCCCATTTTATTTTTTCGGAGCTTCAGCAGCAGTACCTTAGTTGCAGATGTCAGATTTGTAGTTCACACACTGCAGATATTGGAATCCGTGCTTGGATGTCAGCCAAACCCATTAGCACAGGGAAAGTTAAAAACCTTTCGATAAACCCAAAATTACCCGCAACATATCTGTCTTATTAACCGTATAAAGTAACCATTCTCATTAATTTAAGACAAACCTATTCTCATGCTTGCAGTATGTTAAACTGCACTTACAATATTCACCACTGTTGGTCACCATTTTACAGAGCAGCTGGCTCACTTTGACTGGCAATAAATCATGGGATACTTAGTCCACGAAGGATACACCAGACCTGTCCTTAAAAGCAGGGGTAAAGAAGGCTGAATTTGTTCGGCACGTATGAAGGAGTCTTTGGATTCGAGCGGGCCACGGCACTATGCTAAGACGGCCAACAATTCTGGCCTTTCGTGGAAAAAGACGATGAATTCAAACACACAGATAGTTAGAGTGTCTCAGGTTATCCTGGACTCTCTCTATAGTGGTGCTGCTATATGCTTGACTAACTGCATGTGCTTTCTTTCATCCCTTTATTACGTAAACAACTGTAGCTTAACTACTTAACTTTTTCTTTCTTTCAAACCTTACTTTTTCTCACATAACTGTTACAGGATTGTCCCTTGAGACGACAGGTGTTGTGAATTAGTGCTTTATAAATAAACTGAATGCAATTTAATTGAATTAAGCAGCACTTAAGGGAGACATTTATTTGCAAATATTGAACTAACAGCTCTCAAAAAAGTCGCATAGCTAAACAAGCACCCCTGTGTTACCAAGCACACTCAGTGAGTTTGCAAAACACCTCTCTGACTTTGGTTAAGCTGGGGAAAACAAGCATCCAGATGGAGCAAATTTTAAACACTACAACCCTTACAAGGTGTCCAAAGATTTGGGAGTAAGTCAACGCACCTGAGCCAGAAACTGCTGTCTGTGTTGAAAAAGAATAAGAAAGCGTTTTAGGCTGTGTTACAGATGTGTCTCCCCAATGTTTTCAAAATGGTTTCAAAGCAGAGAACTTTATTTAAGACATTAAGCAGGCAAACTTATCCTGTTTGACCCATGACGTAGTCCCCAGTCCAAGTTTAGAATCCTTCTGCTATTAAGTTGTGTTTTATTTAGGGGTGTTATACAAAAAGGGTGCTAGATAGAAATGCTCTCAACATTTGTCCCTCCTACCTTAAAATTAGGCATTACTCGGCGTCAGTCCGTCTTACATAAATCATGAGGATTGTAGCTGTAACATGATGAAAGTAAAAGATTAAAAAAACGAATCTAGAAATTTGCACATTTTTGCAGAAACTGCTAATGATTTCTATTTTTATTTTTCCACATCCATCTACATCAGTCGCTGATTTTTCTCCAGGCTTTTTCAAAACTTAGATTATCACTCACTGCGTAAATGATGAACATGGAAATTGACTGCGGAGTAAAGTTGCAACACTCTTCAAGCTCATATGTCAAATGTGAAGACGTGCAAGTAGTAAGAGCCATTTATTTAAGGTCATACACACACTCGTGCACAAATACCCATGCACATCCGATAACACGTATGCAAAATGCCAAAAGAATCACATGTGTTTGCCTGGACAACGTCACATGGATGAGAAGATCAACCCTCCTGGCTCTGCGCTCAAATGTCAGACCTTTAACCTTTCTTATTTGACCTCTGGTGGTGTGCAGGCCTGTCAGTTGGAAACACTCACGTGCCGGAGACAAGAGAGAGACAGAGAGACAGAGAGAGAGAGAGAGAGAGAGAGATGGGAGAGATGGAGGGCGTAAAACATAAAAATAAGATTAAAATGCCAACGCTCAGATCTGCTGGAGAACAGATTGAAGTGTCATGCTGGGAGAGGAGAGAATCTGTTCCCATACAGGTGGTGAACAGAAGGTGAGGGCTGAGGGGAGAACAGGATGGAGAGAGAGAGAAAGAGAGAGTGGAGGTGAGAAGGAGAGGAGAAGAGAGGAGAGAGAAAAGGAGGAGAACTGTTACTCCTCTTACATAATAAATGAGGTGAGAAGCCACAAATTTTCTCTAGCTGCTTATTTTACTCAGCTTCAGGGTAGAGCTAAGGAACTCACCACCTTTAAAGCACTTCAAGCATAAAATCATCCCAAGTTATACGTCGAAAAACCAGCAGTCACCTCCATGCATCTTCATGCTTTATTTCTCATTTTGCAGCACGAACATGTTGTGTATGTGCATGCATTGGACGTGTCGGCATAAATGCTTAGCTAACAGGCGACTCAGAGAATGACAGGTGACCACACTACAAAGATAGAGATGTCAAGATTTGCTGAGTGGGGGGTGGGGAGTAGAGAGAGAGGGGCGCCTGGAGTGATGAGTACATTGCCACAGCTCTTGTCACTTCCTATTAACAGCCCATACACACAAACACTCAGGCTGTGAGTGTAATTAATTCATTAGTCTGCTTTGGAATGGGTGTAAACGAATGTGTGCGCAGCATGTAGCACAGAATATTCACGTGTGTGTAGGAGATGGAAATGTGTGTGTAGGATGAGAGCTGGCAGAGTGTGTGATGGCGTGCTGTGGGTTAAAGCAGCGGGATGCTGCTGCACGCACTGGGACACACATTACCCCTCTATACATCCTGTCATCACCACTTATGTGTCTCAGATTACCAACTGGTCATCTCTACAGCAGGAACTGAGAGCAGGTATTTCATCAGGGATGTGCTAACAACTGATTAACCCCACTGCTGGTCAGAGTTGTCTGTTTCTGCTCCCAGACTTACCTGCTCGTCTACCATTAGGATGCACTCAGGTGATTGATTTCAGTCAAGAACGGCTGTCTTCTTCCGTATTTATCAGTCGGACAAGCTTTTATTTTCGGTAATTTTCACTTAATGTGTATTTTCTGCAAAATATCTGACCTTTTCACGGAACAGACAGAATGAACCGAGGGACAGGCTTGCTTTCTGTGGAACCTTGTCTTCCAGCCCATTAAGTGTTTTTTTCACCGCATTATTTTTTTCTTTTTTTTTTTTTTTTTTTTTTGAAACAATAAAACGAAGCTCTGGAGATTACAATGAAATGTCAAATTTAAGAGCTTGGACAGAATTAGAAGGATGTTAGTATTCAAGGGGAGAACTTCTTATCAGGCAATTAGATGAGAGATATTTTAAAATGTGAATGTAAATGTAATGAAATATTTTAGACTGTTTATCGCAGCAAAAGCAAAACCTTCTTGTTGTTTTACAGGCTGACATCAGTAAATTACACTATCATCTAAAAGTTCAATTTACTTTTTAGTAATTTAGTTTAACAGTAAAAATCTAAATAGGTATATATCACCTTAAAGGTAACTTATTTTTTTATTTCCCACAATTGAAAGTTTCAGATCATCAGAAAAACATCGATATTAGGCTGTTTTCCACCGTGTTACTACTCAGCCACAGTCAACATTCAATCAGCTAAGATTCTGCTTACCTGCTCTGCCTCATTAAAGATCATTTTTATTTAGTTCAAACCTTGAAACTGAAAAGTCATAGTGACATATTCTCCAAGTTAATAGTATTCCAACTGAGAGTCGGAGAAAAGTATATAGACGTCATAGCCACTTCTACAACAGTGACAATAACACCGCTCTGCACTGTGTTTTATGTTTTTAAACACTGAAGAGTGGTAGGTTTCTCAATGATTTCATGTACAAAATTAAGATTTGAAGAATTAAATTCAGGCATAGTAAACTTTCCATGTCTGTCTAACCCTTAATTCTGACTTTTGATGATTTTCAGGGAAATTTTCCTACTAAGGTGGTCAGAAATTCAGACCTCCGAGTAGAGATGGAACAAATTATTTCTGCTAATTGGTTGTCTTCACTGCAGCTCCTTGCTCCCTTTGTCCTTCTTCACCTGTATTAATACTGGTTTGACACATTCTTGCTTTTGCTATGTCCTCCTATCCACCTGCGTTTCTTTCAGAAATAGAAAAAAGGGATTTAAATTCTTGGCAAAGAGTTATACTTCTAAAAGCTAGCTATTCTAGTCAGTGTTGTAACAGTAACACTTTAACATTAAAATTTAAAAAAAGACCAGACATGATATGTCAATATTCAATGATTTAAATCAAGTTAAAAAAATCTCTTTCCTACAGGTCTTATGGATGCTGTTTTGGCTCAGTCCATTTTTTGTAAACCTCCTGAATGTTGTTCACTGTTGTTGGTCGTTATTCACTGAAAAATATTGAAATAGCTTTAGAACCCTTATGAAACCGATCAACTTTATTTCTGATCTTCAGACTTGCTTCTTGAGATTTTTTTAGCCAAACCTAATGTTGTCAAACAGCGTAAATGATTCTTTCATATTCTACAGAGTGTGTAGGTGTTCACTACAAGGTAGTATATTATAAAATCACTCTGTTAATCTGTTTCTTTCAAAGTCTCTTGTATTTAATAAGGTTATATGAAATTTGACAATATATGCAACAACATCTGTGTGCAACGAAATTAAAAACTATAAATCTGTTCTCATTTGAGAACCAGTTTCTGATAAAAGCAGCAATTCTGATTTCAGGGTCACATCACTGTTTTCTAATAGATGACAGAAACCATGTGGTATCCCGGCGTCACTTCATAACATAAACAAACCTCTGTATCAGATCCAGGTCTGCTAAGTTACCTGTGGGCGGTGCATCACAAGTGAGGCCGACTAATCTGAAAGCGGGCTCTGACCCAGATATCACTGAGTGGGAACCACCCCGACCATCTGTGGGTCTGCACACCCCACTGGCTCTTCACACTCACACACGTTCTGACACTTCACCTAAACTGACGCCGCAGAAGGAAAAAAATAAAAATCAGAAGGAAGGAGATCAAAGCAGGGAGAAAAAAAAAACTGAGGATGTGTCAGTGTAAAAATGTTACATCTCTTCAGTTATCAGTTGCTGTATCATAGAAAAAAAGTCTAGTTCTCTGTTTCTCTCAGCTGTTGGTCTGGAAAGCAGCATTGTAGGGCAGGCAGGCAGTACGGTCGAGTCGACCTTCTGCAGCGGCTGGGTGGGAGGGCAGGAGGAAACCCTGCGCCCCTGCCCAGGCCTGCCGAGAGGCCATCTGGACCGGGGAAACACATGCAGAGTACCTGGCCAGACCTGGAGCTCAACTCTGACTCACGATCTCACACTCACAGTTATGCACGACGCATCTACATGCATGCATGCACAATTAGACTCACACACGTTTCTTTCTGGATGCTCAAACAACCACTCCTCCAAACAGAAACAATAACACTAAAGCCGTTCTGTTTGATACTAGCTGCTGCAGAACAGAATGTATGCATGGGAACATTTATGGCACACAAAATGCTCTTTTCAGGCTATATCCAGCTTGAAACTCCCACTACAACCATCCCACACACTCTTTCCACAGTGGCTCTTGTCAGTCTATGGTGATGTTAACGTTAAGCCCCTCCGATTCAGCCTGCCAGTAAGAGTTTTACATTTGGTTAAAACCGTTTCTGCCTGTGTTGCTTTGGAGAGTGCTACATTTGGTTAAAAGCCATTATTATGGTAATGTGAGGGTGCTTGAGATAATGGCAAGATGAGAGCAGCTCGACTGTCTCTGACATAACAACCCTACTCTATCTATCTCTTCATCTTCTTCTCCCTCTCTCCATACTGTATTCTGCCCACCCTCCCTTTCTCTATACTTCTCTCTCCCTGACTCACCTCTGTTACTTATTGCAAAGCGTTTTTTTTGTATTCTTGTAACCTGCTCGCAGCAAAGCTATTTAGTCATTAAAATGAAACATTACCATGTGAGAGCTTTGGCTGTGACTGCATTTCAATGTGTTTGAAAGGCTTTCTTCCTATATATTTGCACTATTGTTGAAAATTATGATATCTGACTACAGTCTGTCACAGTTGTGCCTGGATATCGGTGGTATTAAGCAATAGTATTCATACAGCATGAATTTTTTGATATTTTGTTATTTTACAGCAAAGTGAGTGGAAGGAACGTTTCATAAACATTTTTTTAAAAATGATCACAGTTCTCTTGTGTAGTATCTCAGTTGCAGTATTTGTGGTTTTTAAAGGGTTAATGTATTCTTGATAAGTCCATTGGAATACTTTATTGCACTTACCTCTTGTATGATTTTTAGAGGCTGAGATGTTAAAGGTCATGCACAAAAGTGGGTAAGTGAATATAGAGCATAAACTAGAAGGAGAAAATCCAAAAGTTGATTTTATGAAGTGTATTCATATGAACATTTGTGCTCCATTCGAGTACATCACTCTGGTTACAGTTTAATACCGTGTCATTTATAATTAAAAAAGCAAGGAAAACTGTTTCAAAGACAAGAGAAAAAATAAAGGCAACATTTGATTTTAAGCTTTGTATAGAAAAAACATTTGTCAGTTTCCTGTAACTGCTGTTGTCTTCAGCCGCTCACAAGCAGGTCGACAGCAGGACTTTTACCATCTTTTACATTTTTTTAGGTTATTTTTTGGTTTTGGTAACAAAATTGATTGGGATCCACCCTCTCAGTGCGTGGTTTTATGGATGTATAAATTACATGTTACATTTCCTTTCTTTATGCCAATGAATCCCTAATTTTAATGCAAAATCCCTTCAGTTTGTTGCAGGTAAAGGGACTCCCACCGCTGCAGGTGTAGGGAGTTTCACTTCAGGTTAGATGGTGATCATTTGATCTGTTTCAGACTAGCCTCAGGACTGATTGACAAGTGGCGTCACAACAATCATACAGAACGTTCCCAGAGAAACCTGTAGAGCCGACAAAACACTTCAGACTGGGCAGGAGATCGGTCCTTAATGCAACTGAGAATTTTGTAAAAACTGTTTTTAACAGCTGCTCTTCCTCCATTTGCAAAGAAGAGTGGGATAAATATATTTGTTTATGTGCAAACATGGTAAAAGACATGGGCTAAGGTCTTGGTTTTGAATACATGTGCAAAGCACATTCTTTCCTCTTTATAATTATGCACTATTCTGGGTTGATCTACCAGATAAGATCTCAACAAATGAACATGGAAGTTTATGGTTTTAACATGAGAAAGATGGACAAAGGTTCCACAGGGTACATACTAACTCACAAGGTTTCATAGAGTTCAAATATTTAGCCGTATAATATATAGACTGTAAAACAAAATGATTCTGGTTGCAGAAAACAGAAAATCAGCTCAGGGATGAAGTCACTGCCAGGGGATTTTTCAGGTCAATAGCATTGAAAAATCAGGAATAAAATAAAGTAAGTTAACGAGAGAGGAACTGGAGAAAAAAAAAAAACAGAGATTGAGAGCAATGTAATGCCTTGCACATCAAAATTCCCCTAATATGATTTTGTGTTCTGTGTCTATTCAAGTCAGCTCTGATTTGGTTGTGTGAATAATCGCATCAGAGCAGGGATTTACTCTGGCTTTTTTTCCCACTGTTGTTGTGTTGTTGGGTTTTTTTCCCCTCTTATTGGAGTTGGCATCAGCCTTCATGACACAAATCCCCTCTGATAAATTAAAAATGATTGATTCAGAGTCAAAGATGGAAACTGCAATGGGAGCGCGTCCCCTCTCGTGCTCACGTTTGAAGTGAATTGCAAGTGCACGAGTGTCGCCGTGCGCTTCACTCTGTTCATAAGCCGATGCCCGAGACGATGTGTGAGCACCACAACACATGTAGCACATTGGTGGGTAATACAAGGCGAAAGGATGGGGTATGAAACACTGATTTTCTGCCACTTTTAAAGAATGTGAGAAGACGGCAGATATCCGACGTGTGAAGCTCAAAGCCATCAGTGTGTGTTTAATGCTCTGGGACCCGCGTTCTGTGCCAGCGTCGGTTAAAAGCGTGAAATTCTGGCCCGAAAAACGTGTGAAGATCCCACCAAGAACACGAAGTAAATGGCAAATACCTACATGAGCTGAAATACTTACATTTATACTTCAACTCTCGATGTGTAGGCCTAATTAAGTGAGCATATATGAGTCTACTTTGTCTTACATTCACTTATTCCCTCCTAAAACAGATACTCGCACTCCCTTTGACGCACAGACACCCTCGTTGTGGGCTCTGGCTCTCCCAATTAAGCAGAGGAGTGTTGCAGCGCATCGGTGTCGGGGGGATTCTGCTTTCTTCTCCTCTGTCAGGACCCATCACAAAGGCTCCTCATTAGTGTCAACCTCAGCTGTGCCACCACTTTCTCCTTCCTTCTTCCATTTCTCCCTCTATGCCATCGCTTTGACTTTTCCTCTTTTCCATCCTGAACATCTCCATCTCTCCCCCCGTTTGACTTATTCAACATCTTATTGATTGCTGAATGCCTCTCCATGGCCCTGTTGGGTTAGCTCCCGTGAATTCCCACCCTCGGCGTCGACAACAGGTGTGTGTCCGTCGGAGCCCCTAATGGCGACGAGAGACGAGGAGCTGCGAACAGAAAGTAGACGTTGCAAACATAGCCTCATCATTAGAAGAGCAGAAATGGATGGAAGTTGATTTGTGACTCTGCATGCTGCATTACAGACACCTAATGATTTTAATGATCAACGTGCCGAGCGCGGCGGCGGCAGCAAAGTGTAAACAAGGCGGCAGGGGAGCTGGCGTAGAGTTCAGAGATCACTAGACACTAGCAAAGGACGGGATCTAGAAGAAAAAGGCAGGGAGATAAAAAAGATGATTGTTGTTTGTTTGTTGTTTCAGTTTTCATTTTTTTCTCTCCCCTAAGCAACAGTTCCCTCTGTACCCCTTCACCCCCCGCTGCGGCTGTGCTCCTGCATCCCCATTATCATTCCTGCAGTCCGACTCCATCTCTTATTCTGTCTCCGTGTGCTTCATTTCACATCATAATGAAGAAATGGTGCTTTGATTCCAAGGTAGGGGTTATAGGAGGAAGATTGGGATTCAGCATAAACTCCGTCCCCGTCTGAACCTCCATGTTGCTCTGACTCACACTCTTTCTCTGCACAATTTGGTATCAAAGACATGATAATTAGGCTGAACAGAAGTTCATCTGGCTTCTATTATTTCTCCTTAATTAATGGTGTATGATAATGACACAGAGTTCCTCCAATGCACTTTTTGACTTATTGCATGAGTGTGTGTGTGTGGGTGTGTGTGTGTGTGAGCAAAGAGATAGTGTGAACTTGTGCCTGTGCATGCATATCTTTTAGAGCATACATAACTTTAAACCCTGAGACGCCATGCAGATAAAAGGCGCCAAGTGTCAAAAGCTCGCAAACTTTTCTCTCCTTTCTCCTCGCCTCCTACCCCCCCTTCTTCTTTTTTCTCCTCCCTTCTCCTCTCCTCTCTCCTTTTCCTCTCCTCTTCTCTCCTCCCCCTTTTCGTGCTTCAGCTCCCTCCTTGCAGCATTTGTGAAGACCTAATGAGGACATTTCTGTCACGCTCCTCAATCACAAGCACAGCTGCCAAACCCCAGCCAGCTATGAGTCCCAGGTATCTGAGACTTCTGTTTCTTTTTTTTACCCCCCCCCCAGATGAAAAACAACAAATAAATAAATAAACAAATAAAAAAGACACATTTAATGCAGCGCAGTGATGTGAAGAAGAGAAGCAAGGGGGAGTATGAGAGAGAAGACTTAAAAGAGAGACACAGTGGGAACAGAGCAGGGTTGAATTCGCTAATCTCCGAGGATGCATAAAGTGAACATGCCAACCACCTTCGGCTCTGATGGAAAAAACTCCATTGGTTTGGTGATAAATAGGATTTAAGTTAGGGTGACAGCTCCTCTGTATGTATGCATGCATGCTTGAATGTTTTATTTTTTTTTTCTTGTTGTTCCTAAGCACACTCAAATGATGCGCAGCGGTGGGCATTCTTCCAGCGAGCCTTGGATGCTTTGCTTGTGACTTATCTCTCAGAAACAAAGATGGATGTGTCAGAGCGCTTATTAAAACACGCTTTTAGCCCCGGCCGCTGCTCTTCAGGAGGAAATCGCTTTCCCGGCAGCAGATTGACAGAAGAGAAAAGAGAAAACAACATCCTCATTTAGGCCCAACATTTCGGACATGATTGCTCGTTTTAAGCCGGGCGTCCCTACTGAAGATTTTTAATTGTTGTTTGCTTCTTTCGCTCACAGCCAAGGCGGCCATGGCTCCAATCTTTAATTACTTCCGCTACTTGTCCCCCATATTTCAAACAATTGTATGATTAAATGTAGTTTGTTTTTTTAGCTCCTCTCCCCGTCTGCATCCTCAAAAACAAAACATTTAAGTCAACAGCCCCCCCCCCGCCCTCCCCACCATTGGTTGGCTTGTTTGTTAAACTGTTGAGCTTTTTATTCTTAAAGCCACAGTTTCAACAAAGCCTCCACTTGTACAGCAGCAGAGCAGGCAGCCCGGCTCAGATTCAATCCAGCTTTGCCTCTATCACATTATCGCGGCGACGCGATGGTGTCAGCTTACAGAGGAAATGAAAAGATTGTTGTTGACAAATCATCGCTGACAAGAGTAGCTGAAGAGATCCCTCCAGCTTCAGACAGGATTAGCTGCGTGCCATCTTAAAGACAAACACAGTGTCCTATGTGTTGCTATTTCCATCTTGGATATAAACAAAGGAAAATGAGTAGGGTGGGGGGGTGGGGGTAGGGGTTGAAGAGGAAGGCTTGTCGTAAGTCTTGGCGAGATGATGGGCTTTCTTCATTCAGTATTAACAGATTAAACGTGTTTCATGAGCCAATCTCTCCGGATGATGTACTGGTGCGCATGTGTTTGTGAGTGAAGGTAGGAACAACAAACCAGGGCGCTTCGGGTTTTGGATTTATAATTTAAGATGGAGAAGAATATGGAATGGGGAATGTTGTCATCTGTTGAGATACAGCCTTACAGCCATGTATCTGCTTCAACTTGATCATGTGAACAGACTGTCAGCTGAGTTTGCATTATGCTTGATCTTAAATTGATTCTTTATTCATGTACTGCTTGGTTTAGCTGCCATTTACACACATATAGATGCCAGTCCAGCTCCTAGCATTAAGAAAAAACTGAAGAATATTCAAAATAATTTGTTTAACCAAAGTCTCTTCCACTCTATGAAATAACACTTGCCCTGTGGCTATGATAAAGCTACACTTTTCGTCATGCAACAGTAATTCTTTGCTTTCTTCATCCCCGTTTTCTGCTTTTCTTCCTCTGATGTCTTGCCAGAGTAATCGAGGTAATTTCTGGCAGGGGAAGGGTGGAAAGAGAGCAGAAGAGGAGAGTAGAGAACAGACGGGAAGGTTTGCCAATACATAAGATCAGAGCTTAGAGCTAAAACTACTTCAAATCACCTTTCACACACTCCTGGGACACGGCTAGTAAAGGACTTCCAGTTGGTGCTTTTGGCTTTTGTTTCAAGTGGAATGTAAAGCTGCCTTCCAAACTGAAAGTCCTGCAAATGACATTCAATGGCTTAATGTGCACACAGGAGACAGATGAAAAAAACATTCATCTTTGCTGGTTATTCAAGCATGCCAGATCTCTACTTTTTGGGGCGATCCAGTGAATTTCACTCAATAATCAAAACTTATATATTAATTAATAATAATCCAGAGAAACTTCTATTCTCTCTTGATTCTTAAAGGAGAAATGAGCTAAGAAAAAACAACTGTAAAACCAAAATTTTTATAAGTTTTATTACAAGGGATGGAAAAAACATTCCCATTAAACAATCTGTCTTCTCCATCAACAAGGTCTTAGTCATTTTTTATCCATTCAAACCTACAGGTACAGTGTGGAAATTCTTTAATGTGGTGTGTTGCTTGTGTTTACTTACTGGTTCTCAAGCCAGTCGTTTCAAAGGTCCCAGATTTGCTAAAACAGAGCACAGCATTTTGGGTTTTTATGTAGACAAAAAAGTAGAAACCTGCAAATAGAGAAGTCAGCAAGAGAAGCAGACCAGAAATAATCTCAACTACACTCAAGAAGCTTCAGCATTATTGGAAAGGGCAGACAACCTCAGGAGGGATTATCTTTTATTTGTGCTTTTTTTTTATTTGAAACACTGATTGTCATAATTATCAATTTCCTCTTTAAATTCCTGACTGAGAAATTACATGTTTTAAAGTTTAATTAGTCGAGAAACAGAAATGAATTCATTTTATAGAGCCGACATAGGGTCAAAAAGTAAGACTTAAGGTTAAATAGAGATAAATTAAAAAACACATGCAAACAGAGCAACAGGTACAGGAGCAGAAATTACTTTATTGCCCCACACTGAAAAAGTTGAACACTATGTTAAAAAGTAGAGGTTGTTTCTGAAGATTTGAGCAGGACAACAGTAACCATACATACAGAAAACTCTTTGGAGCTGAAGATATTCAGCAGGTCTGATGTGTTGGCCAGGAAGTGTTTCTAGTCTGCTGCTGGGACTGATGGTAACACCATGGGGAGCTTCATTATTGTCTGACTTATTAGGTGAAGACAGTTTGTTTTTTTCTCAGTCTTTATATAGATGCTGTCACTCATGTTTTTACTCACTCATTTGATTCAGTTGTTATTAAAACATTTGTTTTGCTTTTTACTCACGCTGGTAATAACCTCACTGAAATCATTCTGTCTGTACTTTCAATCAGACCTGAACGTTTATGTGATTGAGGATTTTAACACCGGATGAAAAGCTCACTATAATTATTTTTGCACTGGTCGAAATCTCCTCTAACTCCTATTAACATTTCACTTTTGTGTGCAGTGAAACATTGCTATTTAGCCCTGTATCACAGGTATTAATTATCTCCATCCTGGGTGCAGAAGCTCCGGTTAACAGAGAAATAAAACTACCTCCTGTTATCTTTTAGTGAATAGTTGTTTTTAGACGATATTAGCTCTAACTTTGTGTCAATTTCAGCAGGAATTTTATCAAGAATCTGCAGCTTTGGCAAAGGTTCTTGACACACTTGCTAAATTAGGATTTGTAATGATTAAAATAAAATCCAGATCCATCGTCAGCAGATTTAATAGTTAGATTCATCACTGAACTAGGTTTACACAGATTCAGAGTTTAGATTAATTGAAATACAGTTTAAAGAGCTTTGATATATTTGGATAAAGAAAGAAAATGATACATAAATAAATGAGAGATTTAAAAGAGGGTATTGACAGAGAATGTTTGCTAGTATAACTCTTGTACAATTATTATTACCTGAATAAATTGGTATCAAAACAGTAATCTGGAAGTTTTTGGTTTCAGATTATTAACAATAAACAATAACTTAGGTCTGAGAAAGAGGTCATGGATAAATGTATTGTTACAGACATTCACTAGAAGCAGTAAACAGAACCAAGTCTTTAATAACAACAAGGAAAATAAAGTAGCTTATGTATGGTGCACCCTTTAAAGGGGAATAACCAAATATCGGCAGAATATCTAGAGAAAATTCAGAATTCCAATCAATTTCCAAGTAAAAATATTTGATTAGCATTATTATGCAAAAAAAGGGATTATTAGACGATAAAGATACTGATTTTTTAACCTGTGGTTGTCTGTGACTATTTATACAGTGGACAATTTATCACTCAGAACCAGATCCATCCCCTTTTTAATTAACACTTGAAGAAACAGAGACGATTTCCTCTAGTTGGTGGTTAATAACTCTGCTGAAAACCATAGTCTAAATCAGTAAATTGGCAAGAGACAACTGGGCAAAAGGCGACAGTGGTGTTGGATGCAGGAGTTTGCCCTGCAATCGAAGGGTTGATGTTTTAAACCCCGGCTGCTGCTTTCAGTGTGTCATTGGTGAATGACTGAATGTAGTGTAAAGAGCTTTGGTCAAGTCTCCCGACTTGAACAAGCACCATTTATCATTTAAAAGACTAAAGAACCTTGGTGAGCAAGCAGATTCAGTTATAATCATTTAACTAAATATCATTAATTGTTTTTTACCATTAATTTGAATCACCTTTTAATTAATTATAACTCCCAGGTCTAGTTATTTCATGTATTTATAATCTGCTGGTAAATATGCACAACACAACTGATAGAGTACAAGGAAATATGTCCATGTTGTATTACTCGTAGTATTTTCCCCTCCACTAACTGTTAATAAGTTGGACATTTACAACATCAGACTTTCTTTTAGTTTTACTCGTTAATTTCCACAGGTTTCATTTTAAATTTAACCTAAAATGAGGCGGGACAACTGTAGAAAACCTATTAAAAGTTACGCTGCTATTAAAAATTGAGAGCAGAGGTGCAAAGTAGGCCCCTACACAAATTCAAATCAGTATTTTTAAATGTCCCCAAGAAGGTAGAAGAGAGAATGGAGAAGCAGGATGAAACAGTAACTACAGAAGAGAAGGGGAAAAAAACATTTGTGTTGACCAACGACAGCAGGAACATGTACATTTAAAATTCTGAATAAACTAAATAGCTTCTGAAACAGATTCTAAACCTAGACAGAAACTCTAACTTGTTTTTTGCATAAGTGCATGCAGATTAAAGGTGATGAGGTCTATGTTTGGCAGCATGGGCAAACACAGCAGTTTGTTGCCGGTTATACAGACAGGGGTACCAAGGAGGAGTCGACACAAGGGGGCAGCTTTACACCCACCAGAGCGGGTTGCACTCGTATTCTATTTCATGGCTGCTTTATCTGAATGGGACCCTCTATTTGACCAAGAAATTTGTTGAGCAGACTTAAACCAGGCTTCATCTGGGCAGAGCCTCAATGCTTCCTTTCTTTACCAAGACTTTAGAGAAGGTTGTGGATAGGCAGCTAACTGCCGCTCTTGATCAGCACAGCATTCTGCTCCACTTTCAGTTAAGTTCAGTCATTAATTTAACGGCAAAGGGGACAAGCAGAGACAGACACTTACGTTGGGAGGTGTTCTCATATGTCATTGATCCGCTGCACATTCTGACTTGCATATATCTAAATAAAAAATTTGACCACCACTAAGTTACAATGAAGGAACATTGGGAAAACCTCCGACTGACAGGCGTCTACTTTGCAAAGACCCAGACTAGCCTTTGTTTAATTGGTTAATGTTACAGCTCTGCCAGGTTCTAGCATGTGAGGGCAGACTCAGTTTAATACAGAACAGCTAAAAATCAAAGTCGATCCATGGTTCCCTCCCATTTTCCATTTGACGGGAATAAGTCGCAGCGCCAACAAAATTTTTATCCATATATACCTATAGAAAAACATCAATAGGAACTAGTTATGTTTATTGCGTTATATTTACTTAAGTACTATTTCGACAAGTAAAATACCCTTTTAATCGTAGACTTACTTAACTATAGTTTTTATCTTTAAGTGAGTAATCATTTTGTAGAACCCCCTGCTCTGACTACTTTTCTACTCTACCCACTGAATAAAGAGCAAACATGTTTTAGCCAAAAGTGCTCTAATCACAAACACAAAGAAAAAGTTAATTGCAAAACAAGAACTTTCTGTTTTTGTACACAAGCTTACTTTCCATCTACTTACACTTTTTTGGCATCTGGAGGTCAAGTATAAAGTCAGCAGAAAAAAAATGTCACTAGAGGGACTTTGCTTTGTTCCAACATGTATACATCACATTATTGTAAAGACTGTTGTTATAAGTTATACTTTGGAAAAGATATTTGGAGAAGAGACCCCTGACTAAATCTGTGATTTTAAAATCATACTTTTTTTTTCAAATTTGTTTAAATAATTTGATTCTAGCCCTTTGAACCAGAATTGCCCATTGCTTTATGTTACCGTCTGTCTTATTAAACCATTCTAATAGTAATTTAGATGTTGTTTTCAGTTACTACGTACTTGAGTAGCTTTTTACCAAATACTTGTTTTTACTCTTGCTGGAGTAAGAGTACCTTTTTAATTTTAATTAAACAAATGTAATCTAAAAATAAATTTACTCAAGTATAATCTTGAGGTATTCTAGCCACCTTTGCTAATAGATTTCTAAAAAGATGAAGCCTTGACTGCTGATCTTTTTACAGTCAAAGTTGGATGTAAATACAAACTCCTAGAAAGAATATATCTCTCTCTTTATGGTCTATATAGATCATACACAACGTATGTGACGGTTAAAAATGACTGCTTCTAAATGGATCATAAGATTAAAAACAAAGAAAACTGAAGTTGAACTAAAATTGAAAACAAAGAATTAGACTTAAAACTTTAACAAGAAACAAACAAAAAAATGAATAAATAAATGAAAACATACATAGATGAATAAATAAATAAAAACTTCACTCAATCAAAGTGTTTATTTTGAGCACTTTTATGAGTCCAGATCCATGATGAAGGGTTGAAATTGTGGCAATCAAAGCAAATTAAATGACAAGTAGCTGATTTTATAACTCCAATCATATTCAGTTGGGTTTTATTGGTAGAGATGCACCGATCCAGTTTTTTCTCATCCGATACCTGGCCTGATACCAGATACTGATCCGATTCAACTGTTGAATCAATGAGCCTTATATCTTGCCATGTGAGTGAAGGCTTTAGCTTCAACATAAGCATTGTTATAAAGGGTGATAAAACAACAGAGATGTAAATGTACTTTGTATTATTTATTGACAAATGAGCAGTAAAAAAGAAAGAAATAACATGTAAAGTGCACTGAATTGGATCTCCGATGTTCGATATCAAATCACTGATATCCAATCCAGCTAATGGGTCCATACAGAGCTAAAGTCCATTGCAGGTACTGGATTAGAGTACCTCTGTTTATCAAGCAACTTGATAGAACCGGTAGCTTCTTTTGATGCAGAAAAGGCAACAGTGGGAAGAGTGTTTTTTGGTAAACAAACAAAGCTCATGTTTTCCTTTCCTTCCTTTGGTATAACTGTATATCTTTGGTATAGTTGTAGTTGTAGACTGGGCCTACCACTCCTCATGTACAGGCTCTTGTATGAGGGATGACTTAACTTAAATTCTGCAAAAAAAAAAGTTGCATAAAACTCCATCAGATCACCCCCCATATGAGCTTGTAATATTATTTGTCAGCTTTAAACGCAGATCTGTGTTTATGAGATTCAAAGTGGTGATGGATGCAGCCTGCCACACATGATAGAAATGCCTCTGTCTGCTTCCTGCCATATCCAGAGGGGACAGTCTCCAACAGCCAGCCCTGGCCCCGTCCCGTCCCTTACCCCATGTGCCACCCTGCCTACTCGTGTGGACATCTGCCATTCTGACTGGTGTCAGCACCCGTTGCCTCCGCTCGGCTAATAGCTCCTGACACCGTGGTACCCGGGGCGCCACGCTGCGCCAAGGACTGGGCATCTCATTTGTGGAGAGCATATACAAACCAGCAGACACATTGACCTATTCCTTTGGCTTTAGCATCAATGTCAGACAGCGACTCGCCGCTTGCTCAGCCCAAACACCTCCAGATGGACCCCGATGCCAGCAAACCCTTTCTGAGGGAAACATCAAAGAGACAAATATGTACGCAAGCAGAACACAGGGATCGGGGGGGGAGATGTGGAGTTTAACCCTTTCAGCTGAGCACCTCTGGGAAAACTTCAAACACTTAATGATGCCATGGGCAGGAACAGCTACTGATTACCACAGCAACTGCCGACAGTAGTTGCTATAGAGACAGCTGGAGGAAAGCAAAAGAAAGTCTAAACAGCAGAGCCGGCCTGTTGGAAATGCTGCAGCTCCTGGAAGCTGACGGGAAACTTTCAGAGATCTGCGATCAGCAAAAGTTTGCTCCAAACTTTGTTGCAGTGGAAAATACTGTGGGATGCATATGCAAATCAGCACATCGAGCTCCTACAGGCCCGGGCTTAAATGACTGTACTGTTGACCGACAGAAGTATGGATCCTTTGTGTGCAATCTACCTTAGACATATTGTTATATAAGTATTAGCTTAGGGGAAGCTTGCTCTCCTGTCTATCAGCCAGTCCTCACCTGGATCCTGAACAACACAATGCACATATTTCTTCATGCTCTGCCTTGAAGACATCTTTTTTAATGCTTCTGTTCTCCGAAGAGAAGCCTCAGCATAAACAAACTGAAGGATAAGGGAAATAAACTACTGTTGTGCCCCGTGATGCAAACGTTGTCTAAAGAGAGAGAGAAAAAAAAAAGAGAGAAAGCGACCCAGTCAGGAGATTGAAAAGAGCATTGAGTCGCTGAATATTCCCCCCGGTTTCAGGACTATCAAACCCTGCCATGTAGCCTCTATATTAGATCACTGTATACACATTATTAGTGAGAGGGGGCCCAAAGTGTACTTGTATGACTCCCAGGTATGGCATGTTATGATTACCTATGGAGGAATAATTCTCAGTTTCATAAAGACGGTAGGCGTGGAGTGTATGTGTGAGTGATTCAGGGGGTGAAGATGCATGTATGGATCGAGGATGTGTGCCGGACATAGCAGAGCTCTGGCAATTGAAAAAGATCCATTCAAAGGCAATATGATCTGTCTTTTTTGGGGTGAAACAGAACGAGGAGATAGAAGAGAAACAAAGAGAGATGAGGAGGGTGTGTGGACTTAAAAACCTCTGGGCCTATAACAGATTACAGCCTTATTGCTTTGAGACTATCCAATCTGACATCAGCGATGTAGCGCCGAGAACAGCTGACCACACGCATGGACACAGCAATAAAGATAGAAAGATAAATCAGGGAGAGCAGGAAGAGCTGGAGGAAAGAAGAAAAGAAAAACAAAATCTTGTAGAAATGAAAAAGTATCTTATTTCACAAGATGTTTTTTAAAGTGTTACTGTAGCACAGGTTGGAAAGAATAGAAGACAATAGACAAAAGGACAATGGTCCTGTGCTTGAGATCACCAGTTTGTCCCAGTGCTACAAAATCTCAGAGTCTGTTGGAGCTTTATAGACTTTGCAGTAGAAATGTAGAGAGAAATCAGCTGATGGCTAAAACTAGGTGGTATTTGGCCATGATTAATGATCAGCAAAGTGACTGGAAAATAAAAATCCCATCTTTTTAACCAATCACTAGAGTACCAAAAAGATGTAGAGACAAAATTATCCAATAAATTACTCAAATTAAACTAAAAAAGTACTTGGTACCAAAGCTACTCAAGTGATGAGTAATGTTTTACTGTTTCAAACAAAGTAAAGTTATGCACAAATTCCTTTTGTTTTAAAGAATAAAAGAGACTAATGAATACAACAAATTCATGCAGAGCAATTCTCAAAATCATTCTTTTGACATATAACATATGAAACCATTTCTTAAATTATGCGTGATGGAACTGAGCAAACCAACTCCAGTGACAATATGAACCCTTCTTACTGTACATTACATTGACCTCAATGTCTCTGCAGATGAAAGCAAAAGCATTCAAAAAATTAAAGCAAAAAAGCTTGGGAAAAAAAGAGAGAATACTCACTTTAGTGAAATTCTGCTGCATTTTAGGTTTAAATATCGTTGTTCTTTTTCAGGAAACTACACAAAGATTAGCAATAGTAAGAGTAAGAGTAGCAATACTTATTGGTAAATATAACTAGCTGCTACCCACCTATGATCAACACAACAAAAAATAGCAAAAAGTACCCAAAAAAAACTGTTTTCACTCTTTAGTGTAAAAGTCGATACTGAGTGAAGAACAATGCCAGGTGGTTTAACTTTAGTAGATAACAGAAACTTACTGGCTTAGGATCAAGAAATCTTACAGTAAGGGTGACAGTCTGCCTTCTTGAATGAACATTAATTCTGTGTTAAGCATGTTAATCAGGTAATCACTAATATATGATGCTAAATGTAATTACATCTTTGTTTTGAATTAATAACCCTAAATGCAGAGTTGTGTAATAAGAGTGCTGTCTTTTAAGGCTCCTGTGTAGATAAATAGATGAGTGACTAACTGAACAATCTTCATCTGCAAACCGAAATGTTTTACTTTAACATATCGATCTAACTGCTGCTATTGTTCATTTAGATAGAAATAATAATATCTAGTGATATGGTGCACTAATACATTTTGTGTGGTTAAAAGGAGTGAACTATAACTGGTCTTGTAAAGACAAAAATAGGCTGAATTTATGTTATTGTTGGTTTTTATAGATATTGTTGTCTTTTCTGGGATTTTTATTGTATTTGGAGATTTTCAGTGATGCAATAAAGATGGCTATTTCATTTAACGATAAAAACTAAAGGTAAGAGCTTTAAAATATGGTGATTAGCCTCCATAATTCTGAGCCGTGCACCTCTGCTCATATATAACTGATTTCCTCATAAAGTTACTCAACAATTTTGAAGAAAGAGCTTAAAAGGCCATTTGAATGCACTCACATTTATTTTTATTTTTAAAATTAATAGGACTAAAAAGCCCCAGGGCCTTTTTTCTTTGAAAGGTCAAATATTTCTTTCTGTGGATAAATATTGTAAAAAGGAGACTAAGGGGAAAAGAGGGTTAAAAAATAAGAGCAGGTGCAACAAAAAATAAATGTATGATTTTCTTTTTTTACAAACAAAAAAATATATATATATTTTAAGGATGGATTTTCTCACCTTCAAATGAATTGAATAAATGACTCAGCATTTTTCCTGCTCTCAGAGAAGACTTTTCAAACCTCCTCTTAAAATTATAGTGGGAGTCAAACCAAAAGAAGAAACAAAACAAAAAATGACTGAACGGGTCTGAAAACCACATTGTAAGATAATAAATGTGGTAAAAGTTGAGAAAGATTTTATAAACAGGAAAGAGTTTAAAAAACACACAAGGGAGGGAAAAGAGACACCGGAAGGGGGCGTGGATCTGAGCGACAGAGAGGAAGTCCCATCCGTCGCCCCCTCAGCCCAGTGACAGAGTCATGAGCAGAGAGGAGAGCCTGGGTGCCCGCAGCCACCCACAAAGCAACAGTAACTAGGGGAGCCCTTCTTCTGCCAGCCTGCCTCCCACTCTGCATCCACTAACATCCAGCACCTTTCCTCCCACTGCACTCTTCTTACAGGGCTCTTATTACCTCACCCACACACACATCATATCCAGCATCACTCCACGCACTGGCCTACCACCGCTTACTCAGTGATGAAGATTTGAAAACAATCTGGGTGCAAACTGTTATATGACACGAAGGCGTATGGCTCCTCTGTGGAGGCTTCTGCGGCATTTCTCTGACGCTGCACTTCTCGCTTATTGTTCTGCAAGCAGTATTACATCTCAGTTTGATTAGTTTTAATTGCCCTACATATCAGATCAAACTCACAGGCTGCTGGAAATCGTGTCAAATATGAGATTTATTGGCTACAGCTGGAGTTTAAACTTTGAACCAAAAGACCAATATATTAACCAAAACAAGCTCTTTGGGAGAGTCCTCTTTAGACAGACAAGACTTTTTGGAAAGCATACTTCCTGGTACTTCTGGTGCAAAAATAGGGCAGAATATCAGAAAGAAACACAATCTAACTAACAGTAAAGCATGGCAGGAGTAGTATGATGGTATGGGGCTTGTGGGCTGTAATTTTGTACCAATCAAAGAGCTTCTGGAATAAATTAGCAAGCATTGAGGTTGGATATTGAAAGATTCTTGCCTTCTTTATCCCAGAAAAAGTTTAGAAGTTTCTTCAACTTTCAGCCACAAGTTGTTGATCCAAAGGGAAGATGCAGAATTTCATCATCATCTACTTTTACTCTTGTTCAGCCCCTCCCCCCTCTGTAAAATGGAATTCCTCACCATGATGTTACCACCACCATGCTTGACAGTTAGCACACAATTCTTAGGTTTGAAAGCCTCACCTTTACTCATCAACACATTCTTCACAATTGTGCTCAGTGGATATGATCTTAAACTTGTCTTTCCATAAAACATATCTGCAAAATGCTTTTGGTTTGTCCATGAGAGAAACTGCAAATTCCAGTTGAGCTTGAAGTACACCCTGGACAGGTATGCAACAGAGATAGACAGAAAGGAGACAATCATGAAACCTCCCACTCATACCTAAGGGCAATTCAGTGAGACCAAGTAACACGACAGTCTTGTTTTGGGAATGTGGGAGGAAGTTTATTTTTGATTTTTTTTCTCTTAAGAAGATCAAGCAGTAGTAGTAGGAGCAGACAGCAGGCAATAGTCCATCAGGAAGAGGCCAGGATGTTTTTCATTGTTAATACACAGAATTAGCTGAGGTGTGAAGTATGTATGACTAACTTTATTAATTATAGGACATTTTTAAAGTTGATTCAGTCTAATTGTTGTATAGTCATTCAAAACAGAAAAAGCTTTATTTGCATCTTTAAAAGCCCAGATTACAGAAGACATACATATTGATAATGACTATATATACACTTCTGAGTATAACTGAGAACTTAATTGGAAATTTAGCTGAAGTGATTAGTTACCGTGAAAGAACATTTAAACCAGCAGCATCAGGGGTCTCACATATTTTCTTACTGAAGAATCAAGATATCAATCAAATATAGTTACCATGATGTTAGATCTCAATAAGCACTTATGAAGGAACTCAAAAAAAAACAGAAAATAGCAAGACCAATTTTTCTGATAAAGAAAAACTACAATTAGTAAACCACAGTGATGTCTATGCATACCTACTGGACAAGAGTCCACTGCTAAAAAAAAAAGCTTGTTAAGTTTGTCTAAAGTTTGCCACAGAAGATAAAGACGTGCCAGTGAAATACACAGAGAGAAAGTGATCTCTCCCAATCAGGCCAAAGCTGAACTATTTTGGTGTCAATAAAGACCATTTAAGGAGAAAGATCTGTTCTGCACAATGTACCTGGACATCCTTGGAAAGAACCTGAAGCTAAAAGTGGTTCGTCTTTTTTTTTACAGAAGTAAAAAGGGTCCCAAAAATCCAGCCAGGAAATCCCTTAATTTAATCTAAAGGAAGGCAATAAAACTGTTAAAATAGCCCAATCACCTGATTTTTATCCAATTAAAACATTCTGTAAGATTTTAACATTATTTTCTGTGTAGAGTGATTCTTTACCAATAAAGAATATTCAGAAAGTAACCCATCATCTAAAGTTTTTGCATTTGTACGTATGTTACTTAGGTTGTTGGCAAGATAACAGCTTTTTCCTGTGGTAACATTATTAACCATCTAATTATTTGCTACTAAACACAATCTTCCCTTTTAGCATTTCATTTTCTGATAAAATTTTTTTAACCAGTTATTCAAGAAAAAGTTTGTGGATAGACACAAAGTGACAAAAAACAGAGAAAAAATAGTTACATGAACCTTTTTCTTGTAATATTTTGAGTCATGCTAAGATAGCCTGATGACGCACCGGAAGAATGAGAATACATTTTGTGATAAGTAGAGAAAAAGTCTCCGCAGGTGTTGCCTCCATAGGAACACAAGTTCTCCTTTATACTCACATTGTGCGTACATTAGCTTCATAATACCCAGGCTGCACTGTGAGACGGCAAATATCAAGGATCGTCTGTGCCCTTGGGTTGTGAAACTAAGAAAAGAAGACACTGATACAGATTTTGGAAAACATCGAAAAGAAAAAAAAGAAAGAGATGAGGAAAAGATAAAAGAAAGACATGGAGCATATCTGAAATCCAGAGGCTTTTGTCTTTACAAAGGATGAACCTAGAACATGAATACTCACTGACATGGAGAGGGAGGCAGGGATACAGACAGGTATCCAGAAAAATGAGTGGGTGGAGGTTAGCCCTTGGGCTTTTCCCAGAAACCAGCAGCCTAATTACAAAGGTAAACACACACACACACACACACACACACAGATGCAAACAAAGGCCTTCTCCAAAAGCTGTAACAGCTGTGAGGCCAGCGATAAAACAGCAGCGCCTTTAGATGATGGATCTCAGGTAAAACAGAAAACATACATCATTCACTGACCTCAGTGCTTCAAGACAGTGTTTTAATTTATCCGTAGCAATGCTGTACGCTGGTGTTTATACTGTAAACATAAATATAGGCTGAAAAAGGGCAGTGACGTCCATGGGCCTTACAGAATTGCTGAGTTGCTTCTGTTTGCATCGCTGCTTTGAGCAAATAAGGACAGATTACAAGGAGGGGAAATTCTTTAATGCCAGATCATTAATGCAATATTTATAAGAGTAAATTAAAAGGCTTGTGTTCATTATTCAAGGCGACTGATGTAGTAGCTTTGTGTGTGTTGAAGCGTGGACTCCGGGCAAATGTGGGTGGGAAAGGGCTTCCCTCGATGCAACAGAACAGAGAAACACTCGCTGCTCTTATATAAACATAGACTCAAAAGATCTTTACTGCGCATCAAACACCTACACATAGATACACAACCACAAGCTCAATCTGGATAGACCTCAGCTGTTCAGAGAGAGTTACATGAAAACAATCGAAATGCACAGTTTAAAAACAGCTCAGGGTAGAATAACAGACGCGTATCTACTGAAAATCTACAGAGAAGACAAACATGTCAAACAAAACTAGAGAGAAAACCCACTGAGCTGGACTGCAGAAAGTGAAAAGCCTTCAAGATCAACAAACTCTTCAACGTCTCTACGAAAACGAACTCCAATGAAAATTCACTGGATTTCATATGATGAAGCAACACACAAGGAGAAAGCAGGACAATGATCTTCAACATAAAGCCAGATTTACAGTCAGGTGGTTTAATTTAAAGTATGTTCATGTTTTAGAACTGAAAGGGCAAGAGTACAAACTTAAAAACAGAATATTCTGTTTCAATACTTGAACACTTTGGGCTCAATTTTCTAACTGTGCTAACGATATGGGGTCCAACTGAGAAACATTCAGCAGGTTTTCATGCTCTTATTTATTGTGGGCAGTTTCAGAGAGCAGCAGGTTCTATTTTCCAGGTGCACCTTCGTGACACTGACATTTCTTCACCTTCTAAGTCCAATATTTACTATTTTGCACCCTGCCAGCTCCAAAGGGAAATATATCTCCTAAGCTTCTTTATGCTCCTGTATGTTTATCTTCCCACTGCAAACAAAAGCTGTCTGCTGTTTGATGCAAGTGCAGTAGTATTCAAATGTGTTTTAGATTTCTTTTCCTAGTTTTTAGTTTCCAGAGCTACAGTGATGATTTATGTAATGAACTCATGCACAGAGAGTTAAGCCCAAAATAATTTCTATGCCTGAGAGATGGAGATAAAAAATGATTTTCATTCCACCAAGAACTTTGTTTCGTCTCAAAAGATAATATAAAAGTAGCAAAGTAAAAGAACATTTCCTCAGCTTTAATCCCCATTATAATAAAAAAATGTCATGTAAAAAGTTCTTCTTGGTTCCAATCTGTGGTATATTGTATGCATTGCAGAATAAAATCCTTCCTTAAATTGCTTTAAGATATGCTTTAATTGCGTCTGCATGTGTCCACATGTCTTTAACTGTCTCCCATCTTTTACCTCCTTGCCATTTTACCCCAATCTTTAGCTCCCTCTAATGATTCTCTGTTGGGTTCAGGTTGGGAATCTGCCAAGGTTGTTCCAATATGTCATCTTTTATTTAGCTTATCTACCCCGTGACTGCTGGGTTCAACACCACGCTAAAAAGGTGTATCTCTCAAACAAAGGAGTTGAACATCCAGAAAAGTGAAAGAACATCAAATAGTGATATTTCAATTAACCGAGTTTGTTTTTTAACAATTTTTTAGTTTAGCTTGTATTTTTGTAGAGGGATTGAAATGTTCACTGTGGTGCCGCTTCAGGGTTGAGTAACTGTTTTCAAATATCATATTTTGGATGATTCTCTTTTTTTCCATTACCCATCAAAAGCCCCAGAATAGCCTAAAGCTTTTCAGAGCCCGGATAGCATTTGGATACATATTTACCAGTGTAATTTTCACTTTGCTGGTCCCTTCAGAGAGGTAGCAGAGGAGTTGTGTACAGCAAGATATCTTACATCTACTGTATCTTATATCTTTGCTCCATCATAGGCGGCAGTGACGGAAGAAGGTGAGAGTACAAATGTTTTGGGGTTTTTTTATGTTTTATGTGAGAAGGTGCACCTCAAAACTTCACCTATGTTGTAATTTCTTTAAAAAGTTTTGATGAAGGTTATAACTGGTAACTGAGAAGACAAAGTCAGCTCAGGGACAAGAGCAGTATACCTCAAACTGTAAGACATAGCTGAAGTGAAAAGCATTTACAAAGACATGAGAAAAGGGACAAAGCAAATGTAAAGTGGGGTGTGTGTGGGGGTGGGTGTTTGGGGGGGTCCCTAGGGATTAAATATTATTATACAGGATTTAGAGATACAGCTTGTATTGGATATAAATACTTCTTATGATTACAAAGTAAATGTATCAGTTCCCTTCACAGGCAGTATGACTCTAATAAATATCATTTTGATTAAAAGCATTTTTCTGTTTGTTCTTTAGAAATCTAAAATGTACCTTATTAATATTGGAATAGCAGAAAAATAAGCGTGTTAATCAGTTAAAGTAATTATTGTAAATGAATCATTTAGTTATAAAGCAAAAAACTAAGACGGTGATCGATGAAAAATGAAATGTCAAACCATTATTTAAAAACTTCAACACTGTTGTGTTTCACACACTTTTGAAAAACAAAAGCGTCAGAGGTAGAAATGGAAACAGATTTCATTTGTAAAGATCTCTAACAGTTGCTCCCAATGAACAACAATAGATCTTTACACATACTGTTGGATTCTTGCTCATTTCAGCTAATTATAAACAATCCTTAGTCCCAGTTTATCTGTAAATGTAACAAAGACTTTAAGGAATGAGTTCATCATCATGTAGAGTGGGTTACAGTCCTCATTAAGATGAGTAAAGAAGGTTATGTTTAAAACTAAAATGATAAGCTGCTAATGATAAGCTCAATGCTTATGTTTGTGTGTGGATCCAAAATGCAAATTAAATGCCCCATAGTAATACCAGGCTTATTAAATCACAGATTATGTTTATTGTTAATTATGCTTCGCTCTATCCTGCATTAATATGTATTTATGCTATAATCAAAGTACAGTATATCTCCCTGTGTAATCATCTGCTGCCTGACCCGTCTTACAGTCATCATTTCTTAATTTCTTAACCTTATCTTCACCTCTTTCTTCTTCATCTTCCCTCAGCCTCCCACTTCCAACTGCCTTCATTGCAGCCTGTCCAGTGCCCAGAGGTTCTCTGACTCACCCCTGCTGCATGCGTTTGTTAACTTATGGGTGTGTTCATTGGTCTGAAAGGAGGAAATAAACAAGGTTGCTTTCCATGTTAAATGTTCGTTTGTTTTATCGTTTGAAAATGTGTGATTATAAATATATATGTATTTTTGTGTGTGTGTGTCTAACCAATCCCCGATATGTGCTGCCAATATTTTTTTGGCCAATACTTAAGGTACGTTCACACCAAGTTCAATGGAGTGAAGGATTCGCATATTATCTCTATGTAGAGGGTGCATCTAGAGCAAAGCTAAGTGAGGTGAAGGTGACAAATTTAGGGAGGCGAACTGCACGATTTTGGAGAAAATGGCAACATTTGATCGTCACTTTGCCTGAAAGTGAAGTTGAAAACTCTGAACTTTTTAAAATTCCCGCCCTTAAATCCAGTCAGGGACTAGATTTGGCTGTGAGCTACAGAGAAGGAAAGCAGCAGAGAACAACTTTTTTTTTTTTAAATGGAAGATAGACAAAATAATGTTGACAAAGGATGAAGTGGGAATGCTCTTAAGAAGATTTAAGGCAGGTTTTAACAAAAGCCGTTTTATTTAGCTTTAGAAGGACTGTTTCGTCGTCTTACATCTAATTCAGATGCATGACTTCTCTCCCCAGCTCCGCTGGTGTCTGCCCAGGCAAACTTCACTGATCCTCCATGTTACTCAGTAGTGGTTCGAATGGGGTCCAATGACATCTTATAGTCACTTTATATTGATCAAAATAAACCAACAGGAATATAAATCTCCATTACATCTTTATTTTCCAGAGGGATCCTCTGATCTACTAGATCTTTAATTCCAGAGGCTAACACATCTGGCAGTCTGGTTCCAGTTCTAGTTTTTCTCCGCAGGTTTTCTTGCATTGATTTCCCGCTGCTTCTGTTTGAGCTCCAGAATGCCATCTCACCAAACCCTCTGTTGTCCTGGTCATTTGTACCACAGTGTGGGACAACAGGCCCCAGAACTGGGTCTTGGACAGTCGTAAGTAAAAACAATATTCAGCAATAAACTAAACACTAGGAATAAATAGCAGATGGATGGAGCAGCAATGCATAAACTTTTAGGGTTCTCAAGGCATGCCTGCTGAATGCCTCCAAACTTGTCTTACTAGGCCCTCTCTTTTGGTTATGTGAAAGTTTTAGCGCCCCACCAAATCTCTAACCCCACTTCAATCTTTTCAACAATTGAACCAAAAAACTCAACAGCAGTAAATTAAAAATAACTAAATTCTACTATAAACCCCTAAAACTAAAACCTTTAAAGAGCAGTTATTTTAGGTTTACATTTTTTCCTACTGTGTAACAGATAACTATCAATTAATACATGAATAAATAGGTAAATAGACAAAACTCTCAAACTGGGTCAATAATTCAATTCATTGTTGCCAAGGAACAAAACACGTCAGCCAAAAATATTGGATGCATCGGTCAGGCAGCTGGATTTCTTGATGGTTTGTTGACACCTGCTGGGTTGGTCATTTCACTGGTTGCTTTGTTAATCAGTTTGTTAGGGGTTACAAAGTTAGAATAATCAGCTGAATGTATCTCGTTAGGCTGGTTATTGGTTGGTTTGTTTGCTGGTTTTGATGGCTGATTTGTCTTGTTACTTTGTTGATTGTCTGATTATATTCAAATGGGTTTTTATTGGCTGGCTTGTTCAAAGGTTAGTTTTATTGATTTTCTAGCCTATAGGCTGGCTGGAAGGTTTGTTGGCTGGTTTACCAGTTGCTTTTTTTCTGCCGGTTGGTTGGCAAATACTTTATATAGCCTCATTTGACTTAATATCGTATTTTTACAGGTTGCTTGTTCTGTTTTTTGAGTTAGCTTTTTTTTGTTTTGATCGTTGGCAGGTAGACAGACAAAGTAGCTGATTGATTTGCTTGTTTTAACTGCTCGGTTGGTGCAATAATATTTATATAAACTGCCTAGGATTGGACAGCGTTGTTGCAATCAGATAACAGAAGAGACAAGAAAAGATTATTGCAACATGAGGACTAAAAAAATCAACATGGAGAATTTTAGGTGTTGAAATTTGTTGTAATATCAAAAAACTTTAACAACTTAAACGGCATCAACTTCCCTTACATAATCTTTTACTGTAAAAGCAAGATATTAATTGGACAAAAACTAAGATCATGATGTATCCTTAGAACAAAAAGCCACTATTAGAGAGCTTAATTTGTTAAAGACAAATTATGTTAACAACCTATACATTTTAAAAAATGTCTGTGACCTTTACTAACAATGAAAAAACAGTATTTGATTTTTGAACACAAAATAGACAGAAAATAAATTAATTTTATTAATGTGACTATGTGTGGAAAAACTCTGGTCAAGAGTCAAGGAGAAGACTAAACACTAATCTAATGTGAAACCATCATAACACAAATGCTATTTTGGTAAGCAGTTGGTTTTACAAATCTTCCTAAGGACCTGCCAGATGTGTCAAAATGCATGTTAGAAAATGATTTTCTTATCAAATAACTGGGTCCATATGTGGTCCGGTTCTCCGTTGTGATGCTGTTTCCCCCTTTGGCATCAGAAGAAACAGGAACCTCAGTGTGGCCTGCTGTTAAACCTCCCTCTGTGTACACCACTCAACATCAAGAGAGAGGATACCCTCTTGTCTGTACACCCATTAAATTACACACAGCCCCTCACTCTCGGCCAGTGAGCCCCCCAACCCCCCCCCCCACCCCCACCCCCACC
>JAUZNJ010054046.1:765-29593 GCA_034780135.1 Jordanella pulchra | reverse complement strand
TAGATAAGGTGTCTGCCTCACGGACTAAAACTGGTAGTTGGTTCCACAGGAAAGGAGACTGATAGCTGAAAGATCTGCCCCCCATTCTACTTTTAGAAATTCTAGGAACCACTAGTTAATTAAGAGAAAGCAGAAGAGATCTTAGAAGCTACTAGAAATAAAACAATATTATATTTGCAGCAGGTAAGTCAGCCAGTCTTTCAAACTGATACTCAAACAAAGTGTGAGACTTCAGCACATTATGTGCAGCTGCTTTGGAACCTGCAGAATTTGTTGGAAAAAAAAAAAAAAAAAAAGCGAACAAAAAAACAGCAATAATAGGGTAATCTTTGGGGTTATTTCCCCAGAAATCACATATGGTTTCATATGAAATCTGTACTTTGATTACTTTAGACTTTGCTTACTAAAAAAACAAAAAAAAAAGAGTAGGGAGGGTTATTGGGTATGGCCGAAGTGTAACTGATCATGTAAAAGCAGATGGGAGTCTCCAGGGAAACGACAAGAATTCAAGCAGATGGCCAAATTACTCCTTATTTATGTAAAGCGGAGGGCTTAGCACTTTGGTCCACATGGTATGATGTGTCATTAAAGCTCTCTGTGTATAAACACCAGTATTCATTTAAATATGGATGGCTTAGCCAAATAAAGCCAACAAGCAAAAGTGCCATACTTTAAAAATGTTGTCAGGCACATGGAGTGTGGTTGGAAATTATTGTGCCCACCAAGGAAGCAATGCAACAATGAATTTAATTAAAGACCATCCGCTGAACCATACACTTCAGCAAAGGCTGACCATCTGTAATGAATTCTGTGTTGTTTACAGATTCACCAGTTTGGGGCTCAGATAAGCAGCTTTTATCTTTTCTTTTACAGGGCCACTGTAAAAGTGTGATTTTGTTTCAGCAACAAAAAACTAATTAGAAGGAGTTGAGAAAAAAAAAAAAACATACGTCCAAAGTGAAATGCTCTAATAGCCTCTTGATTTTTTGTCTTTCTGACAAAACACCTTTCATCAAGTGTTGTAGGAGCAGGACACAGACAGATTGTTTAATATTGCTGAGATCCTTTGTTCTCACCCTGTCCCTGGGCTAACTCTATTAATGTCACCCCAGACCACCTATTTCATATTTACTAACGCTTTTATCTCGTTGTGCAGTAATTGAACTTGTAATCTAAGAGTGGTGATGAAGACCATCTACTGGACAAGAGGAGCAGAGTGTCCTCTCCCTGCTTCTCATAAAGATGCTTCAATACTAACCAGTTTTTCTGAGTTGGAGATTGTAGCTTTAAGCAACTACTCAAAACCATGTGGATGGAGTTGTATGTCAACTGGGAAAATTACGTGGAATGAAAAACCTGGAACAAATGATAGTTTAAGGAATTATATTAAGAGTCAGAGTAAATGATAAATAACATAAAAACATGTCAATATGCAACAGCAATTCCTGCTAAAATAGTTTTGCATTGAACAGTATGTCATGAGGTTTATTTATTTTTAGAAAGAAATAAACATACAGGAACATGCAAATATGTTTTTAAATATTATCACTGTATAACCAGCAATAAAATCTATTTTGTGGGGTATTTTCTGAAATACTTTGGGGAAAAGTTACTCAGTTTTCATTTATTTAATAAAATTCTAAAAAGTGAGCAATACAAAAATGTTCATCCCCTCCAAGTCAACTTTGTGGAACTCTTTTCAACAGCTTCAGTGGAAAGTCCTTTTAGGTTATCCCTACCAACTTTTCTAATCTGAAGACTGATATTTTTATCCTTCTCACTTGCAAAAACAGCTTGACTGACAGACAGAATGGAGAACCTCCTCCGAATAGATTTTCCTCACCTAAGCTGTGGATCTCTGCTGTTTTTACATATTTGCTGTACATATTTTGGCTGCTTCTCTGATTAACATTCTCTTAGCGCTATTTGTGAAAAACCACTTCTTTGGTTTGCAATTGTTCCATACTTTTTCATTTTCAGATAATGGATTACATAGCACTGTGATGGGTATAAACCTTGAATATTTTTTATAAAGTAACCCCGCTTTAAACATATTTACGATTTGCCTTGACCGGGTTCTTTTATGATTCTGTTTCTTTATTATTGTTCTTTAAAAAAAAGAGTCATTCACACAACAAGCTTAACTTAAGTGTCAATGTATTGAAACTTGTTATTAATTAAATGCACTTTCCATTTAACATGTAAGTATTTCATTGGACTAATTAAGGTTGGTGTTGGAGTGTCATAGAAAATCCTATAGAGCACATTACAACAGTACAACTTTTAGGTTAAAACATGACAAAATTGGGAAGGAGAAAGAGTTAGGAATACTTTAGCAGAGTACTGTACCAGCTTGCATCTAAAAGATTGTAGGGCATCTTTGCCTATGAAAATATTTCCTTGCTGTTGCTTGTTTAAGTTTGCCTCAGATTAAGTTAAGTGGGAAGGGGGGGTCTTAGCAGAAAGGGGGCATACTGTCTGTCTTCATGCACTGATAAGAAATGCAACGTTCTACCCTCTCAATTAAACTCAGTTTTACTTTCGGTATTAAAAAAATGTTTTGTCATGTGGTTTAAAGTTTTAAGATTTTTAAAAAGCAAATATAATTAGGCAAAATAAAGGTATCATTTGTGTGTCTTCAAGGTCATTCCACATCATGATTTCTGGAATAAAAAGGTCCACTGAACTGGAAAGTAAACATGTCATTAAATATGGAATGTGCAACACTTCCCTGGGTCTCCCATATTTTTCATTCCAGGATATCGCCAGCAAATATTAATATTTGCTTTTCATTCCATCCAGCAGCGGACGAGTTGAAAAAAAAGAAAGGAAGAAAAAGAAAAAATAGCTAAGGATTAGCAAATTAAACTTTTTATAGGATATTACAAAGTGACTAAGGGTGTAAGATTCACTCTCTGAAGAGGACTTTGCTTTTGGTCTTATTTCAGTGGACATTTTTATTCCAAAAAACTTGCTGACACCTAAGTTCTTTTAAGTCAAAGTTAAAAACCCATTTTCTTAGAATCCGGTAGCTGTTGAAGATAAACTATAAACTGAAGAATCGTTAGTTTGAGGTTATGGTCCCTATGTTTCACTTCTTTTATTATCTGCTTTTATCATGTTTTTATCTTTATTTCCTTTTATTCTGCATTTCTTTTTCTTTTATTCTATTGTCTAATTCATGTAAAGAACTTTGAATTGTCAAAATACTAAACTGTGCTATACAAATAAACTTACTTTACCTTTAAGAGAAATATAATAGATATAATATAAAATATAATATAAATAAGCCAGTAGAAAGTTCTTTGACTACAGTGGAATGTGAATAAAAAGCTTGCCATGTATATGGAAAATCTTTAGCAATCTGTAGAAAATCTGTAGGATACTGGTGGCAGAGCGGAGCCTTGGGATGAAGGAACGTAGAGAGAACCAGTCATTTGTTCATCAAGATGAAAGTAGAGATGGGGAGGAGGTGGGTGAAGCGCAGCTGATGAGCAGGAAGATCTGAGGTGGCTTGACTTTATGAAAGGATCCGAAGAAGGACGACTGGCTGGTGCCGCGCATCGTACTGGTCCTGATTGGCTGATGAGTGGTTGATGAGGATCAGCTGTGTTTCGTCTCCCAGCTTTAATTTTTGCCTAGGCTCCATATCAAAAATGGTAAAAAATCTTAAAAAGCCTAACAAGCAAACAAACAAACAAACAAAAAAAATAGCTACACAGAAAGAAGGAACTCTCCACAAAAATACTTTTTTTTTTAAATGTAGAGGATTGGCAATGACAATATATGTAATATGACTCTACACTAAGTACATGGTCCTTTTGCTTTCCTATTTAGTAAATATTTTAATTTATTTATCTATTTTTCTTTAATACCAATAGGCCATCATCAATTATTATTTAACAAAACAACATCTGCCAAAATTTACCCCGGAGAAAAAAGTAGGAAAAAGTAGACCAGCAGGAACTCTCAGAATTATTTTTATTATTATTTTTATTTCATCTTGTCACAATCAACATATATATTATTTTCAAAATTCCCTTCTCACAGAATAATATATATATATATATATTATTATATATAATAATAATATAACATAATCATAATATATATATATAAATAATCATTCATAATATATAAGAACAAGGGTACTCATTGGTTGGTTGGCAGGTAAAGAATGTAAACAGGAAAACATGAAATGAAAACAAATGTAAATGACATCCACGTATACTACTTGTATTAGCTAGGAAAAAGTCAGACAGTCATAGATGATCAATAGTTATACGCTACTGATTTAAAACATTGGGCAATTGAGTCTCAGTCAAAAGTAATTTCACACATGCATTTTGAATGCAGATCTAACTTTTGACAAGAAAGATCACCATGAATCAGATTTCAGTTTTCCCACTTCCCCTGCATTTCAGATTTTGCCGAAATGGTGTCAGTGTCTGTGCTCAATTTTGGTAAAAGCTAAAAGAAAGAAACTATTTGAAAGCACTTTCAATTAATACAGTCGAGTTTTATTTCTCCACTAACAAAAAGTTATTCTAACGATTGACCTTTTGTTTGCCTGAAAAGCATTTCCTGGCATTTCTTGAATGGTTTTGCAGCTCTTAAAAAAAACCTGGTACTTTAGTGAGTCTATTATTTTGGGCCTCCTCTCCTTGGTGCAGCACATCGGCCATAACTCTGGACTGGCTGTCTTAAAAATCCACATTTAACATACTGGTATTCTAATAAAAGCTATACAAAGCCTTTGCATGATTTTAAAGTATGTTAAGAGATGCATACACCAGTTCCAACGTTCCAAAACTTTGTTGCTTTGTCTAATCTTCTTGCTGGATGTTGCATCAGAAAAATAGTGAAAAAGTGTCTTGAGAAACACAGAATTCACAGTTGCTCTTCACCAACATGAGGTGCAGTTTATCATCTCACTGAACATCCTCCCTTCACACTACTGCTCCCTTGTGGTGTCTTAAGATATGATAGGCTGCTCCGACAAAAGTGCAAATCCAAGTGTTTTGAGATTACTAGGGAACACAAAAAGAGACAAATTGTGTTAATAATACCTGTTGTAAGAGCTAATAAGGATGAGATGAAAAAAAAGTGTAAAAATAGAGATAAACAGGAGGTATTTATGTATAAATAGAAACTTTTGTCAGAAAAATAGTTGATTTTTTTTATGCACCTCATGTAGATTTAATCATATCTTTTTTAATCACTCATTCAAATTTTGTCACTCAGTCTATGCTGCCGCTCCTCTAAAGTCCCTTCATCCCAGCTGCTGATTCACAACACTGCAATCAGGTAAATCCCCCATTAACTCCAAGGAAACCCATTAATATTTCACCTGTTTTCAAGTCTGTTTGTACCATATATCAATGCCCAGCCACCTACTTCAGAGCCATACATTAGAACTATTTTTAAAATACTTCATTGTCAGCCTGTGGCAGACTCATTACTTATTAAGATAAGAGAAAAGATGTGCAGTTGGTGGCTCAGCTTGCTTTAAAAACTCGGGTTGCTTCCACCTCTTCCATTTGCCTCCTGTTCCACCTCTATCTCCTCTGCCTCTCAGCTTGATTTTTTTTCCATACCGTTAATAAACCTTAAGGAAGTTCTATCTCACATACGTGGGATGTTACCTTATTAAATGAGAAAAAGAGGCCTTCCATACAAAAAAAAAACAAAAAAAACTGGTACTCTGAAGGTTCTTTATAGATCTGGTATAAAAAAGAATGTATTGCTGAAATTTTTTTTTGCTTACAATCCCCAAAGGAAAATAAAAAGTCAAAATAAACAGTCCAAAATACCAAACATTACCATTAGTCTTAGATGCAAATGATAAGTCTTGTTTGCTCCAGCCATTTCAGACAATGCAGGTGAAACAAAAGCAAAACAAACACAACAAAAAAATAATCATTTCAAAAATATTTATAATGTTTACATTCATTACAGTTATAACACTGATTTTAAGGCTACATGAGGGCACAAATTTAGCATTCTTCTTCTGTGCACTAAAGTCTTTGGTTTAAATCCTGGCCTGGTCCTTCATTTATGGAGTTTGCTTATTATCCACACCCAAGGGTTCTCATTGGATACTCTGACTTCATTCCAGACAGAGAAAAATTAACACTACCTTTTAATAAATTAACTGCTAACAACTTAAAACCATCTAGTTAAAAATAGCTCACTATGCACTGTGTGCCTCTCTAATGTTCCTTGTAGGGAGGACATTCTCTACTGAAAAAAATCTATTATTGTTATCATTTTATAGTAAGAATATTAACAATTATTATTATTACTATTATTATCATTTTTTTTTCAGTTCCCAAACTCAGCAACATTCCCAAAATAAAAGATCAAACAAATCTGAAATACATTTCCTCCTTGTCAAATTGAGCATTTTAAACAATATGGCATTCTTCATACCTAAAATAAACATTCTCGATGTCTAAGAATTAATTACTGGTCATAATCTTTATTATTTTGACTAGGAATAAATGCATTTCAGATATCATAAATATATGTTCTGTCAAGCTGAAAAATGTGAAAGTGGAAACTTAAAATGTATAAAAATTTCTAGGTATCTGAAACTTAATTCTACTGATAAAACTTTGTTTTTTGACATTCTGAATTTCTTTTTCTGCTGACAAAAATGTAGCTTCAGAAATCTATTATTACGGTTTTGAAAAGGAATCTGTTTTTGACCAGGAAGAGTAGAGTTTTAGTGATCTACAAATTGAACAAAAAAGAGGTGAGTGCCCTTATTAAATATCCAACCGGCCTGCCATACCAGACTGCATATAACTTTACTCAATAACTCGAGCAGCAATCGACTGCTATGCTATCTCCCTCTCCTTCCTCTCCTTCGAAACATATTCTCCAACACTTTTTTTTTTTAATTCATTAAAATCTCTAGATCCAGTGCCATGAAAAAAGCACTTCTTGCAAGTTGTGACGATAGCTTGTTGAAATTGGGGGTTTCACTGCTAACAGCTTTTCATAGTTGTGTGTTGTGGACCTACTCAGAGTTAATTAAACTAACTTGCAGCAGCTGTTGTGAAACTAAAGACTCACCCTCCAACCTTAGGCTAGATCAACTCTGAGGATTTAAGTTTGGTTTGTTAAACCTGCTTTGTGAAACAAGCCTCAGAACTACATCTGAAATTAATATTTCTCTGTCTAAAGCTCCCTGTGAAACAGCTTGTCAATGTGTATTTACCATAAAACGTGGAAGCATATTTAATCAAAATGGAAAATCTTAAAAAGCATAAAAAATAAAAGATATCCCTTTTATTCAATGAAGGAACAAGCACCAAATGTATATGACATATTTGCTTCCATTATACCTAGAAAACCCAAAATATAAGAAGAGATATTGCTTGAAATCTCAAAAGGTGATACTGACTCAATTATTGCCTTTATTGATACTTTTGCTTCTGTGGACTTTTGTAACTATCTCATTTGATTGTTGATTCTACAGATGTTTTGAGAGCTTTCTGTCTTAAAGCTCTGTTATACAGTGGGGCACTCTATCTACCAAAGGAAAAAGCTGATGTCATGCATGAATTGTGGGCAATCTAATGCGCATCTGTGATGTATGGTAACGGTTACATCCCTGTTAGTTTAAATTCAGCATAGAAATCAAGTTACCCTGCGACAGACTGGCCACCTCTCCAGGGCTTTCCCCACCTTTTGCCCATAGTCTACCAGACAAAGGCACCGGCTCCACTGCTACTAAGTAGGAGAAAATGGGTAGAAATTAAGTGCTGTTCAAAGATCTTCTTGATGTGTCATATGAATGATCTGTGACTGATAAAAACAGTAATGTTTATAACTTCAATGAATCCTGAAGTCAATCTAATCCCATTGATTGTAGGATTAACTTGGTTTAGGATAATAGTTATCTGGCTTTCTAAAATCTAAATCCTAGATTTGTGTGAATCTACCTCTAAATTTATTCTGGATTTTCACCTATCCTGTTTTCTGGAGAAGGCTCTGCTGATATTAGGACATTTTTGTTAAGCCACACATAGCATGGACATACGTGTTATTTAGGCCAAATACAGCTGGTTACCTGTGCAGATAGCCCTACTAATTACCCAGCTCTTCCGAGTCTTATTCACAGGGGTGTCAAACTCAAGCCCTCAAAGTGTTGATATTCTATAACTCTTTGATACTGTATGTCCCTGGACCAACACACCTAAATGAAACAGCTGAACTACCTCCTCAACATACATTCATGTTATAAAGATTCCAGTTAATGTCCCGATTTTTGACTCGAGTGTTGAAGGAATGGATTTTGACATATGTGCTATAAGAAGCAGAACAGCAAAATGGAAATAAATTCTGTGGAAAAAGGGACTACTTAATCTAAGGGGGGGTTACTTCATATTTCTTTGCTTAAGTAAATATATTAAAAGCCAAATAACATTAAATAACATTAGTACAATAATCTTTAATATACGTATTATTTTTTCAGAAGTATAAATCATTGTTACTTTTCTGTTTTTCAGGGTGTTATACATGTTTAGCTTAAATGCCATTCTTAATATCATGAAAATGTTGCATTTTTACTCAAGATGATCATACCATGTGAATCTCACATAATGTTGATAGCAAAAAATTAAGAGGAATAAACTACAATTCAAAGGAGGATTGCTGCTTTGTTGCCTCATCTTCTGACACAATTCAACAATAAATTCTAATTGCTATGAAGGGTCTTAAAAAAATCAACTACAAAAGGAAGCAAAGATTAGAGAAGATGTGGGAATTTTGAACACTCTCTGTTCTGTCACTCCTACAGGATGATGGCATACCTTGGCAACTATTCAGAAACTTTTTTGATGGGGTTCATGACAGTGTTCTGATGCTCACACATCAAAAGTCATTTCTATTCAATAATCTTATTACATAGATATATTGCCTGGCAAAGTCGATCACAGTGCACCCAGTTCATCTGCTGCAGAGGAGATGTCCTGGTTGGCTACATATTTCCAACTTTACGACGGCTGGATTCAGACAGACTGACCCAGGGGGCGGCAGCCTTTAAAAGTCAAAAAGCTGTTTTTGCCTTTTGTTCATCTAAACTAAATGTATCCAGAGCCACAAAAGCAATGTTAAACTTTAAAAAAAAATTGCTTTTTTTTTCTATTTAAGTAACCATATGGGAAGAGTTCTTTTTAATTAGAGGAAAACCTTTTTTTTTTTTTTACATTTCTTAAATGGAAAAATTAGTTTCTGTTTAAAATTAGGTTAAATAAAAGCATATAGTTTGCAACCTATTTGCGAATATATCTATATAAAAACTGTCCAGCAAAAGATATGTTTTGGCAAAGACTGGATGAGATCAAATACATTTTATAAAGCTGTTTGAAATTAACCAATCTTAACATTAAAATTAGGTAGGTGACATACTGTATCGAACTTTAGTTGTTGCTTAATGATATTTATGTTCATCTCAGGCGTTACCCAAAAAAAAAAAAAGAATATTTAGCTAATTAGTCATAGGACACCATATAATATTGGTCATAGAACACCATACCCACACAAATATAAAACGATACTGCTTATTCAATGGTTTAACTCACAGGAAGCCTTTAAACCTTTAAAATTTTAAGCAGTAAGAAACAAATATATTAATTTTTCATTTTATATTCACCTATAAGCATTACATTTCTGATACAGTGCCTGTTACTCCCATCTGTTTCTGTCAGTGCTGTTTTTGGGAAAGAGACTTCACCTGCCTTGCCCATTGTTAATATTCAGAGGGCCTGGCTGCACTGATTGTCTGGCAGCATCGCTGCTGTCATTCTACCCCTGTTTGATTTTGACTGTATTAAATAACCATTTTTGTGTTTTCATTACTTTTCTTTGTGGTAAAACTACAAACTTTAAAGAGAAAATGGTGAGATCAGAACAAATAATAGTGAGAGAATTGTAATCAGAAAAAAATAGATCACCTTACACTGGTTTAAAAAAAAAGTAGTTGTGGGATTATACCTTCTATATAAATACAAACAGTGTGGTGATTTGTAAATTAAACCGTTTGTGGTCTCAAACACATTGTGCTTCTGCACTTAAAATGCTGCTGAAGTTTTTTTTTCCTTACCATAAAATTTATCAGACAAAGACAAAAAAAATTAAAAATTCCAGTGCAAATTAGGCATGATTTCCCTTGGTGACAACAGTTTCTATCAGGCATTTGTGATATAAAGTGTTGAATCTATTAACCCCTGTAGAGTGTTTTTGGCCTGCTTTTCTATTCACAGTTTTTTCATTGAGCCACACTTGGAGATTTACATTATGATTTACAATCCCACAGTAAAACTGTATCTCAACACCATCATTAACGTGTTAAAACAACAGGATATGTTTTGTGAAATAAAACTACCCTTGCATTAGAATTACATAGATTTATATAATTAATGTTCTGAGCTTAGAAATTACTCTGGTGGAGACTAAATGCTGGCTTTTTTTTCCATTAATTGATTGTGATGTGCTTAATGAATATGTCAAAAAACAGTTGCAACAGAACCAAACAGTTTTTGTAGTTACCTGCTTCATCCAAAGAGCTTCCTCATTTCAGGACAAGTGAGGGCGAGATTTCAAGCTTTTTATCTGTCTTGGAAGAGCAATTATCCATATTTGAACCCACAAGCATATTTCACCCCCCTAAATAATCAGATGTCTTTACTACTGTTGTTGAACTGGGACACTAAGAAATGTTTTGGTCACTGGTGGAAAGTGTGAATTCAGATTCAATGCTAGGCTGTATGTTTTTGAAAGTTGTTGTAATATTGTTTCAGTCCAACAAAGAAATATTCCTTACAGTGATGTAGATACTACATATACTGTATAGATGCTTTTGTGAGTGGATTAAGAGAGCTCTGTGGGGACAACCATGCACTTCAAAGTGCAGCTCCCTTGACAGCCTGGGGTGCCGCATCCATCTATGTCTTTTTGCCAAATTTGATTTTAAATATTTATTACACCATACATCTTAGCTGAAACAAATTGCTGGCAAAGTGCTATTGTCTGTGAAACATATAGTAAGAAGGATGGGGGCTTTGGAGGGTACATCAATGTTTCATTTGGTAAAATATATGAGTGCAGAGTGCACTGCAACTTTGCAGTTTTGAAAAAGGAAGGTGTTACACAAGTGGAACTTTCGCAAGTTTGATTTTCTTTTGGAAAGGAACCATTTTGAGACTTATTCACACTTTTCATTCAGCACAAGAAAAGGTCTTACAGTATGCTCATAGTTTTAGTGGTTTAAAAAAATAAAGGATAAACAAATCAGGGATTCCAGTCATGATAAAAGTATGTTTTATGCACTGTTTGGTCTTTGATTTGCTCTTCTCTTTCTTGAGTAGAGATCATGAATATTGGGTCTAACAAAGTACATTACATTGAACTGCTAAAAGCTGCTTCAACTCGTCAACCAAATTCACTGATTTTGTTTTTCTCTTTCACTTAAATGTTTCAGATCATAGTAATCTTAATACTTTATAAAAGATACCAAGTAAATACAAAAGGCAGTTTTCAAATTGAATTAAATTAAAAGTTATTCTTTAAGTAAGAGGAAAAAAAGTATTCAAACAATTTTACAAACTGAAAGTCTAATATAACTGATTTAGAAAAAGATGATTTAGACACATACGCAGTTATTTTATATGTCAGACCTATGAAACCAACACTTACAGTATGTGTATTTCTTTGAACAGTTACATTTTCTATTGACAATGTTTAATGTTTATTCACTTGACCTACAAATCGCACAAAAAGCTCACCTTAATTTTTTTGCATTTTATTACATTTACATTCAGAATCAATCAATCAATCAATCAGGCAATCAATTAATTTATTCACTCAGTTTAACACTTTCATCAGTAATTCAGATACACTTTCTGTGGCAACATCTGCTAAGATCAGTGAAAAGGGAACAGAAAGAAGAAAAAATCTTGTAAGGACCTTCTCCTGTCTCAATAAATCTAAAACAAATCTTTCATTGCCATATACCATACATCACAATTTTTGTTGAAAACAATATATCAATTTCAATCATTTGCTCAGAACTCTATAAGACTTAATAACCTTATTCTTATAATATTTTTTAAACTAATTTTTAGTAGAACATTTTTTTAAATCATCAACCAAGCTCTAGATTGGATGCTATAAATTTGCACTGAAATGTGCCTTTGTTGTAATCTCTTTCTGGTTTTAAACATAATTAATGGCATTTTTAATTAGCCAAGTCTGTTCATTTTAAGACATTTGATTGAATAAACTATTTAGTTGTATGTTATCTAGCATTCACATTGTGTAACATTCTCATAGCTTTCTTTTGTGTGACAAACAGAGGCTTAATGTTGGTTCTATATGTACAGCCCCATCCCAATGTACAATAAGTCATATATGGATTGAAAATAGGAGTAATAAATAGAATGTGTATAATGTGAGTATTGATAATTCCAATTTTTTTACTGCTTTTAGAAGTCCAATACTTTTACATAGTTGTTGCTTTAAATATTTTAAATTAGGTTTCCAGTTGAGTTTGGGATCCAGAACGCCCCCTAAGAATTTAACATCATTTAGATGTTCTACTAGATTATTGTCTACAGTCATTGTAATAGAATTTTGTATTTTCTTATTAACAATTTATTGTAAATGAACCACTCATTGAGTCTAGACATCTCACCTGCCAGCCTATCTATAATGTTTTTTTAAATCATTTCCAGAACAAAATTAATTTGTGTCATACAAACAAAATAAACTGTAACCTGTTAGACTCCTCCCAAATGTCATTAATATACAAAATAAAAGGCTTAGGTCCTAGAAATTAATCTTGGGGGACTCCACTTTTTATTTTCTAGAGATTTGATTTCTCATTACCAAGCTGTACAAATTGTTCTCAATTAGTCAAATAACTACTCAACCAGTTATAAACTGTACCTCAAATTCCAGAATCCTGTAATTTCGAAAGTAATAACATATGATTGATGGTATAAAATTATTTTCTTAAATCGATAAACATCCCCACTATATATTGTTTCCTTTCTAGTGCAGTTGTAATTTCCTCATTTAATCGTAGCTAAGCAAAATATTTTGATTTATGTGATCTGCATCCATAATTACTCTCACTCAGAAGGTTATTTTTTTCATTGTAGTTGTCTAATTTTTGAGCAAGCCATTTTTGGGAATAGATGTCCCAGGGCTAGATGACAGCCCAACAGCTTAGCTTTTACAAGCAGACCATTAAGACTCTGTCATAGGGTATAAAACTTTATTGAAAATTAATTGGGGAGTAAAATCGCCTACACCGTACACTGAGATGGAAAGGTAGGTGAGAAAGAAAGATGGGAGAGAGAGAGAGAGATTGAGACAGAAAAGAGAGCACAAAAATAGAAAAAAAAATCAAAACAGCAACAATAGGAGATACAGTAACTCCAAGGAGCTTCACCTGGAACCAAATTCCCATGGAGTGTACGTATGTATAGGAAGGCACTACAGATCAAGGCACTTTTAACAGATCATTACAAAATGTCTTTATTCTTTCCTCTGTTCTGACTCTAACATGCTTTATTTCGTCAACTTGCTTACGTTTATTGATTTTAATAAAGTATTATGAATATAGGTATGTCACTTATTAGAACCCCACTGTAAGCAGCCTTTCAAATTCATTAGTCAAAATTTTGGTGTAGTAAAGACTGGTGGAAGTGATTCTGGTTGGTAGAGTAATCACTGGATATAAACTTCTACTGGTCATTGCATCTACAAAATCTGTGATCATTTTGTGCTCACCTTGGTTTAATAAATCAATGTTAAAGTCTCCAAATATCAACCAGGTTCTCCTGTCATTTAGCCCATCCAATATTTCTTTCAGCATTTCTCTAAAATGTACTATATTACAGCCTGGTACTCTATATATACAAGCTACATTAATGTTACTTGTTTTTTCTATCTCAGTTTCAACTGTAACACATTCCATCATGTCATCCAAGGACACTAACTTGCTTTCAAGTTTTATACATTTTAATGAACTTTGAGGAACTTGAGGGAAAAAAAAAAAAAACAAACAGCAAAAATCATGTTACGGCAAGTTAGTTGTAGCAGCAAATCTTTTGGGATCAGCCTCTCCCAGATTTGCAACCCCAGGCATTGTTTTTTCCAGTTTGTGGGTAATTCTTTATTTGATTAGGTGTAGACTGGGCTAATCTAACGCATGGAATGGGAATTAATTTGAACAATTTCTTTAACCCTAGTTGGAGTCCTCTGACATGAATGTGTATGCCACTAGAGTTACACCTACATTGAAATTGTTTTATTACAAAACAAAAACGGAAAACTATCATGTCATTTTCATTCTATTTAATATGACTCCACTTTTTATTTTAGAAAAAAGGTTTTATGAGTAAGAATAATTTGCATGGTTTGCCAGTCACAGTGTATATTGAGCCAGTAATAAGTAATTGTGGACTTACTTCTGTCTGTTATGCATAAATTGGCCACATGATGGGGCTGTTGTCTTTTATGCAACACTTAATATATTCAAATATTTGTCAAGAAACAATGTGCAGTTGAACTCAATTTTACAAACAGACCTCAAATTGCTCCGTTACAAATATGTTGTAATCCAATTCACCTTCTCCTATGTATTTCACATACTCTAAATTTTCCAACTGCTAATGGAATGTATCATCTGCTATTCATTTAAACCAGCAATTTGATGTATGCTCTATGATTTAACCACATACATGTGGGAGACTTCGAGTTTTATGGTGGATACATACACATCAACCATGTGACTCTGAGCCTGTCTTTTATCAGGACAACATTTCCCCCAACCACACACACTCCATTAGGTGGCACTAGTGTACCAGAAAAGTTATAGGCCACTGTTCAGATGCTTTAACTAATTAAACCAAAACAAGACAAAATGAAACTGAACCTTAAAGAGCATTTGTAAATGCATATAACAAAACTTTTAAGAGCATAAATATTTAGTGCTTCTGTGATTTATTTAGGAACAATGAAAACTATCCTTTCGAGTGGAAGTTTGCAAAACCTCACAGATTTCCTCAAAGCATCATGGGCATTTTACTTTACTGATCACCATCCAAAACTAAGGCTCAAAATAAAGTACAATGAACTTGTAATCTAACTGTTAAGGGAATTTAAACAAAAAGAGAGTAAGAAACAGTTGTACAGCGACAAATCAAATCAAATCCAACCAATCATCATTCAGCATTTTATTCTTCCTTGTTTGAAACAAAATGGTGTGTTTCAGACATAATACTGTTTCCAAAGGACTACAGCATTCTGCCATGATTCTGGTTTGTGAGGGTCAGCTTGTGTGTGTGAGCTATTACCTGCAGAAGATCTCTGGTTGAGGACATGTTTGCTGGCTGTCTTTACCTGAAGATCAACCTATCTGCTACAGACCCTTAGGGGACTTTAAGCATGTTTTTGTCCTTATCTCTTCCTCAAGCTGTCATCTTATGCTCTCTGTTCCTTCTATGTTAGATCCTCATTGTTCTCGAATTGCTCTCGAATACTTTTTAAAAACTCTCCAAAAAAAGTTCTTCTAGAACCCTCATCCACTGCTGTCTCAAACAGTTCCCCCATCTCTAGCAGTTCACCGCCTGCCTGTTCCCCAAAACTCTCTGTTCACGCAGCCCTCATTCTGGCTAGAGACCCTCTTGACTACAAACTCATTTGTTGAACATCTGATGTTCTCCTTTGAGCCAGATGATCACAAACAATTCTCCTGAACCAGATTGCAGAAACTACAGTAGAAGCCATTACTTGAATTTATGAAGAGGGGTGTAATCCAGCTTAAAAGAGAAAGAGCCTGTTCAGATATTAGTTCAAACCATTTGCATCTTAGTTCCACAATGCAGAATGGGGCTTATTTCGAATCGGTTATTTTAGTAAGGCCATTTATTTCAAAGGCAATGTGTGTATCTTAAGCATTGTCAAAAAAGGGCTCACAGTAAAGAAAGAGCTAGAGAAAAGAACCAGAATGCCTCCTATTGAGAGTTCAGTTAGCATAGTGACCTCCCAAAAAATTTTATCCGTTGCTTAGAAGCTATACACTTGGCTACAATCCTTTACGTGACAGGAAACTGTATAGGAACAGCCCACCTCACAAAGTTTAACAAAAGAAATGATTTCTTTGCATGTATTCTGTGTGACACATTCAAATCTATAAAACATTAAATGTTTCGGGGTTTTATAAAGTTTCAGGCATTCATTACACTTAACTTTTGATTTTTGTAGTCTAGGTTTTGATAAGTGTCAAAACCTGGACTACCCACAAATAGTTCAGGTCCAGTAAGAGCACCACCCACAATAGCCCTCTTACTGTTGACCCTGTGGAAGTTGAAGAGATAGGGGCTACAATTTTCCCAATATGGAAGCTGCCTGGGATAAGTGTTAATATTACATTATCACAAACTCCAGGGCTGGTGTCCTGAAACCTTTAGACACCTCTTTAGTTCAACAAACCACTCTAAAATATGAACTCATTTGCAGAGTTTTGCAAGGCTTGACTGCATGCTAGCGAGGTAGCTCCGCCATTGGATTCAGTTGTTGAGCAAGGGACAAAAGTTACAGGACACCAACCAGAATTTGATTTGAGTTCAAGACGACTGGTTTAAAATCAACTGGTTAACAGGATGAAGGCAAAAATAGAAAGAATACTAACTTTTTGAAGCCCAGGTTACCCACCTATGTATTTTAAAAAATGAACTCTACACTTTTTTTACATTCTGAGTTTTGATCAAAAAATGCATGTGGATCAAAAAGATTCAAGCATAACACTGAGTGGAACCACCTCTACCCAGTAAAAGCTGGTAACGTATACACATTTAATGGTTCAATGTCAATATGCCAGCAGGAACTAATGCTTCTTCAGTGTAAAGCTCAATAAATATAAGGCACTGCCTGAGTTCTTTGTGGCATCCATTCAACTCAAAATCAAGTATTATATTTTTTTGCTATTTTTATCCATCTACATATAATTTTTTTCAAATTTTTCTGCTACAGATCGATGATGACGCATGGATACACTGAGCTAATTTCCCCCATATATAAATATGAGATTTTTGTCTTTTCTTTTCTTCTGTTAAAGACGATACCGTGTTATGTTTATAAAAAGTGTTTTGTTTCTAAAAAGAATGGATAAAATGGTTGGTTTGTAAGCAGATGTTTCAATATAGTGCGAATTCAGGACCACATTGTTGTGTATAGCAGCTATTAGGTAGTGACAGAGATAATTTATTTATTATGAAGCATAATACAATAACAGATTTGACCACTTATTAACACTGAGAAGATTGCACTCAAAACAGAATATTAGTGCTGCTGTTTGTGAAATAAATTGCTTCACTTTTGAAGGCAGACTTGTTAAACACTACTTTTCACTTAATTTAATTCATATGAATAAAAGTACAATACCCTAGGACATGTGCAAATTAAAGCAACACCCTCACCTCTAAAAAATCTGGGACTACTGGGCAGTGTGCTGGAATGATCCATCCTGGAGCAAGAAAAGCAATGTTGGAAAGAGTTTTTACCAGACGAGATATGAAAGTGCTTTAATTTGTGACAGTCCCCAAGTCAGCTTATAGATATTTTAGCAACTCAGAAATGTCACTGCTTGATTAATGTTATGGCTGGTGACAGTGGTGTCGGATGCAGGAGTTTGCCCGACACTGTCGTTATGTCTGTTGGCAAGACAATTCACCTGCTGTGCCTACTGATGGTGGGTACAGGGCACAGTGGCACTTGTGTATGCCAGTCTTTCTTCAGTCAGTGAACCCAAGAGTAGCTGAGGCTGTAGCTTGCCACCATCAGCTTATGCATTAATGGATGAATGACTAACACTTTGGTCAAGTCTCCTGACTTTAGAGAAGTGCTATAGAAGTACAGACTGTTTACTATGTTGTTTAAATATCAGTCTGAGTGTGTTGACACATCCATGGAAGACTATCTTTCTCGCCTCTCATTACACTTATATGGCTCCTTCTCACCACACTGCAGAGATTTTGCAAGTATGCACCTCATATTAAAAAGTGTTCAATGTAGATTAAGATCCTGCACTTGTGATTTGTTTCAGGTTTGATAAACAAACTGAGATAGTAAGCTAATACATTGATTTAATGTCTTTCCAGTATTTTGCATTTTCTAAAGGTAAGCATATATTGTCTACATCCAGACAGGCAAACCCACAAATTGAATTACACCTGTAGTTCAACTTATTTTAGAAAAGCAATATGATTAACATCTACTTTACTTGAACCATTATGTTTACATGTGTTTTTATACACACAGACCATTAGTAGGGGGCCATGTATCCACCACCAAAGGTAAATTAATATGAATCTAATAACATTTACATGTTTAACTTCTGAACAAGTACAATGTTTTTTATCATGAGTACAGTTTGCCAATTAAAGTAAGTGGATCCTACCCCTACAGACAACCCAAATGTTTTCCTTTATAGCAGCAAATGCAAGTAGGCCTACCCATACAGCCAAATGTGAACAATTACTTTCAATCCGCTGCCTCCAGATTTGCTTTCTGCTGTCTCCATGAGCCCCAGATTCCTACAAAGTTGAACCATCTAAAGGAGGCCATCTCTAATTCTAGAATAGGACTTTAGAGTGTAGTACTTTATAGCTAAGATGTGATTTATTCATTTAAAAAATCCCCACTGTTTCTGCCAGTAGTTTCTATTGTCACATATTTCTGTATAATGCCTGCTTATTTTTTTATTAATTATTTAAAGCTTGTATGTAAAAACACACTTTCAACATTTATGTTGCTTGGGTTGAGTTCATCTCTTGTGCATCAGAAAGATTTAGCTTTTGAATTTGTAATCACAACACCTTTTTACATTTAATCGCATGCACAGCCTTAAATGAGGAAAAGATTAACCTGAATTCCTAAGTGGCCAAGAGGATTGGACAAAAATAGCAGAGACGGATAGCCAAGCCGCATATTTAAAAAGCACTTATAATCAGATTGTCGGTGGGCAGATACACTTGTAATGTGATGTGATGATTTCAGTGCAGTAGAAGAATTGTTTTAAAATGACAGCCACATAAATGGATGATATTTTGGAATTGATCATCAGTAAGAGTCGAAACATTTCCAGGGTCTTTCTACTGATGCACATTATAGAACCATGTTTCTGTCACCTTTGAAAGCTTAATTACTAGTATTAAAATGACTCTTCAATAAGTACTCTAAATACTCTTTCTAATTTTAGTTGTTTTGCAAAGCAAGGAAATTTTTGGCAATCAGCAATTGAATGGTAAGATAACGTTATCCAAGTATTATGTGTTGATAACAGAGTGTATTCTGCAATGATGTGAAGGGTGAGCAGGGACTTTGTGCTGCTTTAATTCCAAAGAAATGAAACATCTACCTCTGTGCTGAACAAGCAAGGTTATGTAATATATCATAATAATAAGAGAGGGAATTATACTCTTGATATGATTCTTTCGTCAGTGAATGGTATATAATATAAATTAGTGTGTGATTACCTAAATTTAATTCTGTGCAAAAACAGTTGAACTCTATATGAAATCTTTTTAAAGGTCATCCATGATCAGACATCTGCAAAACAACATAACAGCAGTTAAACAGAATTCTAAATCTAGGATTAAACATAGATAGATAAATTGAAATAAAACCTTTATGGTAATATTATGTGAAGGGGATATCGAGAATAGCACAGCAAAGCATCAGATAAAATGAATTGAACACTTGAACAACTTGACAACTACAGTTAGATTAAACATGTGAAATGGATTTTTCAAGGAAACATGGAATTGACTTGAACGGTTGTAGTATGTCTTTATCTGTCACCCTCTGTATCATTTGCGCAATTTTGAATGCATAGAGAAAACACTTGGTTTACCCTTTGCAGCTATAAGGTGTTTAGGTGAGTTTCATTTGTGGATTATTCACCATATATCTGTGTCAACCAACTCTGCATGCTTTTATAAACTTATTTTTTTGTCAGACTCCCATTCACAAATATTTGATCTTTTCCCTTAAGAGTATTTTTCAAATGTCAGTTTTTAGTTTATTCTCAGCAGAGACGCTGTGTACAGAAGTTTTTTATGGAGCCTTTCGTTCACTCAATTTGGACTGTGGTGTGTTTTGGTCACGTACTTGATTCAGAGAATGCTCAACATCAAAAGGCATCTTTAGAGCCTTCAAAGCTTTTAACTAGTTTCGACTCAGGATGTGTCAAACAAATTCAACAGAAATCTGAAATTTAGTAAATTTTCACAGTGGAGACGCATTTCTTTAATGTCTATCTTCTCTGAAAACTGACCTATAGAATGGATTTGAGTGTTACACACAAAGAAAAAACAGCAACAACAAATAAAACACACAAAACCGGTTAATCCCTCTTCTTCTCTCCCAATAGCGTTAATCCCTTAGAGCCATTAACTCTCACATTTGGCAATATATTTCTCTCTCCCACGTCAAATGTTTCATCTTCCACCTCTGCCATGGACCCTCCTATGTGCTTATATGTTTTTTCACAACCAAATCAGTGATGCATCCTCCACTTTTTTGTCTCTAGAAGTCAAATGTAGAGGCAACTGAAACCACTGAACTGGAATAAGGCACCAGGCCTAAATAGTATCAGCCCCAGAGTCAAGGCACCCTGTCCAGCTCTGTGGGATTCTACAGCACTTCTTTATTATATACCTGACCCAGCAGACTATTTCAATGTTGTGGAAGAACTTCTACCTTTTTCCAGCAACAAAGAAAAACTCAGCCAACAGTCTTAAATAACTCTAGAACTGTTGCCTTGAAATCCCACATCATGAAGGTCATAGAAGGACTCCTCCTAGTCCACCTGAGCAAACGATATAATACTAGGACAGCTCTGCAGTCTTTGGGGTCATCAGCGATGGACAAGAAGAAGCTGAGTACAGGGAGCTGGTGTACCACTTTGTGGCATGTTGTGGAAACTATCATCTGACCCTGGATGTGAACAAAACAAAGGAGATGATTTTAGATTTCAAAACGACAAGAAAAAAAAATATTGAAATTACCATAAAGAAGGAAGAAGTGGAGGTGGTGGAGGAGTATAAATTCCTCTGTGTTCACCTTAACAACAGACTCGACTGGAGGTGCAACTGCGAAGCTGTCTACAAGTAGGAACAAAGCAGACTATACTTCTTATGAATGCTTAGGTCCTTCTGTGTTGGCAGCACGGTGCTGCATCTCTTCTAGTCTGTTGAGGAGAATGTTATCCCTTCTGCCACCATCTGCTGAGGTGATGACATTAGAGTAAATTATTTAAGGAGCTAAACAAGCCAATAAGGAAGGATGATTCAGTTCTGGGAACCCCTTTATAATTTCTGGAGATTATTGACTGAGCATCCTGTTAAGAGGAAGAAACAACAAAGCGTCTTTAGTTAAAGGCTTCTCCAGATCAGCTGTGAGACAGACTGCTACAGGAGATCCTTCATGCCTACAGATATTGATGTCTTCAACAACTTTAAAAACCCTTATGAGTGAAAACAATATTTAATTTCCCTCTGGGAACAATAAAGTATTGTTTATTTTAATCAATTTGTAAAAACAATTTTAACCTACTTTTATTCACTGTCCTGCTAATGTTTTTACATGTGAGTCAGCAAATTCATACACATCATGTAAACCAAAGCTTCCTCAAGGAGTCTTTTATGTTCCTTCTTGCAGACAGCCTCACAGTTACATCTCCAGTTCAGTTTGTTCCCCCTGTGAACACTCCTACCATCCCTTTCTCCTGTGATGCATATACATAATTTTTTTTTCACAAATTTCTCCTGAAATCAACAATTATTCTTATTATTGTGTTTACATTCAAACTGAAAATAGTTTTTTCACACATTATACCTTAAAGCAGTCAATCAGCTCCCAGTATTTTGCCTCTTGACAGTCTCCATTAGACATAATAAATGGTCAGCATGCAGAGGGAAAATAAATGACTTGAGCTGCTGACCACCTAGTTAGACATACTATCTTTTACAGAGTTGAATGAGGTAATCATCGATCCAGCCAGTTGTCAAAGCCTCAAACCTGTGTTGACTGGAGTTTTTAGCAAGGCATATCTGGATTGCTGTAAATGAACTGCAGTAATCAAATGACATGACAGTGGTTTTGTTGAAGTAGGTGTATACAATGATAAGCAACGTTTCACAGACAGATAAAGGGCAAGTTAATATGGAAAAAAGTGTGGGCAAATGAACTGTGAAATAAATAATGATACTGATAACCCTTTACATGTTATCCAATGGATCATGCAACAAGATCACTGAGAATATAAATTTCAGTGCTAATAACAGAAGTCTGACAGATTATAGATGAAAACATTACTATTTTTAAAAAATTGCTTTTTAGTAAAAGGTCATGTAATATTTAGGGCTCTAAACACATTTTAATTAACTGTACTCAGGACAAAATGCCTCTTTGGGTTGCAGACCTCTAATCTAAACAATTCCTCCATCTCTAGATGCATCTTTGGAGTCTTATATGAAGGTGTACGCCAGCGGATTAAGCTCCATCTAAATAAGGATTTTTCATTAGCAAAAGAAAATGAAAACTGTGTCTTTTTACTTCCATTTTATTATGAAGCAGTTATTGTTTTGATCTTAAGACTGTGGCTGTAAAATGTAAAAACATAGAAATAAAAAGATACTTGGCATTATTTGCAAGTTAATCTGCAGATTCAACCAGCTGGAGATCTTTCTGGACTAAAGTCTGCTTCTCTGTTACACGTAGGTTGACCACATGATGGGGCTGTTGTCTTCCATAAAAATATTTTTTAACTACTTAAGAAATTTGTTAGAAAACACTTTGCAACAAAAATCAGTTTTTTACAAACGGACCTCAATATTGATTAATTACAAATACATTTTTTCAATTCACTCATTATCATTTATTTCACATGACCTACCATCCTAATGTTCTGTTCAAATGTTTCTGCAACTCTTGTCTCCTTTTTGTTCTATTTTTGCCTCAGGATTCTTTTCATATACCTGTAAGAGACATTCAAGGTTTATGGTGGTTACACACTTACAATGAGACACAAACCTAATTTGCCTTCGATCATAACAACAAGAACCTTCCGCAAATACTCCACTAGGTGACACTAGTGTAACAGCACACTTGGAGTTATAAGCCACAGATGCCATTGTAAAATTTAATCGCCATTCCCTTTTTGAAAGGGCTGGATAAAAACACAGAAGTGATTAATTACCAAATCAGTATTAGTATGCATTATTATCCTGTGTTCAAAAGGAGGTACACAAACAGAGCAGCCCACAAAAACCTAACGATTCTGGAGCTTTAAGGCCATTTGTAAATGCATCTAGCAAAGCTTCTTGGTCCATAAATATGTATTACTTCTGCAAGTTAATTAGGCATAGTGGAAAGTAGCCTTTGCTGTCAAAAATTATAAAATCTTATACATTTTCTCAGAACATTTCTTCATGGGCCAACATTTGTGATTTTTTTTTTCTTTCCTTTTTTTTGCTATTTTTGATAATCATCTAAGCCAAACAGTACATTGAACTTGTAGTTTAGCAATCATTGTGGATTTGTGTGCACTACCAGACCATGGTTCCTCTTATGCACCTGGCCGATGGTGTGGAAGTAGATTAGGACTTATAAAACAGCTTCTTCACAAACAGACATGTGAAGCTAGGTACTACACATATTCCTCGAAACTCAAATAGAGAACTGAAGCTTTATTAAATTTGGCAGTCACATATTTGAAATACCTCATTGGCTTCTAATGGGAAGTATGGCTGTATCCAATTGGCTTGCATTAGATTGAATTTGTTTGGCATTTCACAGATGGGAATACATTTAAAACATTGAGCACGCATGAGAAGTAATTTCAAGCACAGCCAAAGACTGCCCTTCTTTTTAAAAGCCTCCTCTTTTTTATATAAGAATGATTCACCGAATGCTTTTAAGGAGCATGTGGTATCAAAACCTTAAGTGTATGGTAGAAATGCCTTTGGTTGATTTTTACAAGATTACATTTTGACATAGTAGTAAGTAACTTGGACTTAATTACCACAACTGCTTTCTTTATTGCTGTCTACAACTGGTGATTGTCAAAGTAAAGATAGGATTGGTTGACAGAATTTAGCATGCATGCTGAAAAGATACCAGAGGATATAAACAATAAAACAATTGTGTTTTCTATCAAATATAACTGAAGCATTAATCTTCAAACTAAAAAAACAAAACAAAAACATGCAGCATGAGTTTTGGTCAGACATTCAGCTGACAAAAAATGGCAGGAAACAGAGAAAAACTGAAAGGTGGGGGCACAAAACATCTCAATTCAGTAGTAGTATATACTTTAGAGATGCTACGATAGGATTTATCTATTTAAAGGCTGATTTTTTTTTTCTTTTATAACACAGGGCAAACACATATAATCCACAAGCTAAACAGAAATCATTTAAGTAAAGGAGCTATTTTGATACAACTAAATAGAGCGGTGCACTTGGAAGTGCAATATGTTATCAAAGAAAATAAGACTGACAGGGAAAAAGAAAATAAACAAAACGAGTGCAGAGAAAAAACACACAGAGATCAAATAATCATATCCTGTCAGGGAAATGCACCTTAACGTGATCATTACCTTCTCTTTTTGAGCAATACGGAATCCTCTTATAAATACACAAACCATCTAATCAATTACAATCTGCAGCCAATGTAAAGATACAACCCCCTCACTGTGACTTGATAAGATAAATTGTCTGTGACCTAAGCCTGACCCCAGATGATGTTCATGAGGCCATTATATTTCCTGCAAAGAGGGTGCAATTGGGTTTGTGTGTGAGTTTGTGTGCTCAGATTTGTGTGTTTGAGGGGAGCATACAATAAGAAGGGAGGAAGAACTGAAAGAAAATGAAACAATAAGTGGGTAAGAAAGAGTTATGCAGCCATAAGACAAACCTATCGGGTCACTTTTCTAAACTGTATTCTTCCCTGGTTAAGATAAACTCAAAATTCCAGACAATTTTTTGTATTGAAAACGGATTAAATGGGGTATATAGTCATTTGAGTGATACTAATATACCTTCCCTACCACAAATAGGACATTTCTTCACATTTAACATGTTACTGTATAGTGAACATGCCTGAAACATCTTACCTATTAAAAAAACTCACAACTGTTGAAAGCCATGCTAAATATACCCAACCCATCTGAAAAAAAACAAAAACAAATCTTGCCCTGTTCCATTAAAAAATGTAAAGTAAAATCCTATAATGCAGACCTTGGCTTGTGTCTTTCAAGAGTACTGGTATTCACTTGTTACAACATTGGTTACACCTTATTCATAACTGGCTGGACACCAATCTCTCCTTTAAGTATGCCTTCATTCTTCATTCCATAGAATGTGATCCATTCTTAACTTATATTAACACTTGATTCCTTCAGAACCTCAAATCATTAAAGAGTGTCTCCTGTTAAACCACTTCCTACATGCTTTTTACCCTTGACTGAAATTAGGTTACTGTCAAAGTTACTGGATCATTCCAAACTCAGACGCCTAATCAGCCATCTTGAGATTTGAGCTTTGTGACATAGTGTATACTTCTGCAGGAAATAGTCATGGCTAAATAGTCATGGCTCTTCTTACAAAGAAGAAAGGGGAATTTTAAGGTGCACTTTCTTGCTTAAAAACATATTTAAACATATTTAATGACAAGCATATGGTATAAAAAACAACAGTTATATACTCACCTTCATTGGTAGCTGCAGCCTTACAGAATCCACCCATTAAAACCCAACAAAGTACTGGGTCTCAAGGTAGTCAAAAGACCCGTGCAACTAAAGCCCCAGGAAAGTTTTTTTTTCTTTTTTTTTTCAAATGCTGAGACCCTACTTTGAGTGTAGAATACGGACTTTCTAACTTAGGGACCCTTGTCCTTAAAAATGTTTTCCTATAGGGCTGTGTTCTCACCCTGTGTTGTGGCTGTGCACCTAGGACTGTGTTTTCAGTATCCTTTTCAAATTTGCATATGATATACTATTCTACTGCTGAACAATGAGGCCAAGGAACCAAGGTCCAAACCGCGGCATGGTATAGTGAGAATCACCTCATGCTCAACACCCATAAGACACAAGAAATCACCAATGACTACCAGAAGTTGAAGATTAAACTTGACTCAGGCTTGAGCATCAATGAGGAAGAAGTTGAGTAGGTCACAACCTCTAGCGTTAGACTTCACATCTAAGAGGACATGGGTTGTTTGAATGCTGAGACAAACTCCCTCAGAGAACATCCTCCTAACCTATGAATGCACAGCATGGTTTGACAACTGTGCTGCATTTGAGAAGAGACAATTGCATCAGTGGATCACTAAGTGGATCACTGGCTCCCCATTCTAGTCTAGTTGACTCTCTAACAGGCCACAGGATACTTCAGTGGGACCAGAAAACTCTTTTTTCACCAACCTTTCTTCTAGCAGACTCAGACTCGTTAGAGCCCAACAAACAGACTGAAAGAAATAGTCATGAAACTTTTTCACCCTGGCTTTTAAAAGAACTGCAACTCCTTCCCACAAGAACAAAAGAAAAGTCCAGCACTGCACACACAAACACACGTAAACGCACACCGACACACACTCACACACACACTATATTTCCAGAAAATAGGTCCCACAATGTATCCAATACAAGAACACACAACAACTTTGCAATCCAGTAAACAGAAAAATGCATGGTATATTTAATTTTAACACAGACAGTTAATTAAATAAAGTATCTTAGATATATCTAACTGAGATTGAAGAGAAGTATCAATTATGATAACCATTATGTTTCCTCTTCACTGTGGTAAATGTAGCAAATTGTCTTTCTCTGTGATTGGTATTGACAGAAAACCTAAAATAAGACACTAAAAGTCAAAGTGGTCTGATTTAAATGTATAAACACTTACATGTCTGTCTACTGAAGTACTGTTTTTTTAAGTATGGTTGCAATTTGCAGTTTTGAATCCTTCCCCACTTAGACAACCCGTTTGCATTCTTTTATATCTGCAAACAATACTAATGGCAAGAAGTACCTTCCAGATAACAGTTACCAACAATTTAAACAACCACCTCTGTACCTACCAATGCCAAATCACACCCTGCCACCACTATGAATACAACCAATTAGTGTCATGCCACTAGCAGTGCAGAATCACTTCTGCAATCGTTAGCTTATATTAGTAAACAGAGAGTGAGAGGAAAATGCCACAGGGGGTAATATTAATTTTACACATGTTAAAAGCAAAATATGATGGTTTCTTTCAAACCACTGCCTCCAGATGTGTGCAGTTCACTTTGTAGTATCTCCATTTTTTATCTAATATATTGCCACCAACTCCAGTGATCCAATGGTTTGGCATCTCTTATAGGACTTTAGTGTACTATACTTAATGAATTTGTGTTAAAAAAACTTTCTTTTAATGACTTTTCTCACATGAGCATCTGCTTGTAAATACATTCCCCACCCACCAGCAGTTTACCATGTTCATCTAATCCAGAGTGATGTACGCCTAATTTGTATCCTCCTTCTAATAACCTTGCATAAGATAGTCACTAAAAGATTTGTTTTTTTTAATTTTTGCATTTTCACCTTTGTGCCTCAGAGTAATACAGGATTTGAATTTGTGATTGCATGCACAGGATGAAACGAGGAAACAATTAACCTACACTGCTAAGTGGCATAGAGGGCAGGACAAAAATAGCTCAAAGAGAAATAAAGCTAGGCTTCATACTTCACAACCAGTCACAATCAGGTTGGCTGTTGGTAACAACCCTTGTAGTGTGATATTACAATTTCAGCACAGTTGTAGAATTGAGTATAAAATGACAGCAAGAGCCTAATCTGGATGTTTATAGGGAAAACACTCATTCTGAGATCCGTACTTGTATAATGAAACATTTCATCTTCAGTTGTTGACAGGTGAAGAAAATTTTTCTTGGATCTAAAATGTGTCAGCTTACCAAGAACAGCGGTTTATGTAAGAAGACAGCATGTTATCACATGTAGTTTAAAAACAGTTTATGAGTCTCTTGTTTTATTAAAAAGTACATTGTTTTTTGTGACAGTATTTAAGGCAAGAGATTGCATTGCATATTTCAGTTACAGGTGCGACTTGTTTCTGAAATATGTGTAGCTTATGGCATAAATAAACTATCTTAAGAAGTTGAGCACAAGTAACTAATATATTTAAAGCTGTATGAATTGCTTATGGTAGTGTAAATATATGCTAGCTGAGGGGGTGGAAACACTGCACAGATGCATCAATTTACAGCAAATTTAAAAAGGCTTGCAAGTACAAAACTTAGACTTGCAAACACTAGACTTGCACACTCAAACATTAGACCAATACAAAGACCCACATGCAAAGGGAAAGAAATAATGTTGCAATCACAGAGAACAGAAAGCTCAAAAGTAAAAAAGAACCTGCAAACAAAAAAACTGCTGCAAAACCATAAATGAAGCTCACATGCAAACTTACCAAATACACACAAATGGAAAATAATGCAAGTAGTAAATAAAACCACATAACGAGGGGGCTCCATACCGCTATGGGGAGACAGTCATCAACACATACATTACTACAGAACATTTTTCTATGGACCATATCCATTGCATAAACATAAAAGGGGATGGCATTTGGAGAAAAGAAAGAAAAACAAGTTTTGTTTTGAATCCTTTTTATACACGATCCCTCGAAGATTCCTGGTTATGCAGTTACTACGGTCTGTTTCAACAGAATCAGAC
>JAUZNJ010054036.1:0-29593 GCA_034780135.1 Jordanella pulchra | reverse complement strand
GAGGGCTCCAGCCCAGGAGACCCACGGCGCACTCTGCTGGAAGGAAGATGGAGCGACAGGCTCCGGATCCCAACAGTAGGTCCATTATTTGATTTATAAACGTCCTTGTATACTGAAGCAAGAGCTAAGACTGCTTCCGTGGCACAAAATTTAATAAGAGTCATTACCCAGAAATCATGTTGAAACGTGTGTGTTTGTTTTGGACTTCTTTAAAAAACAACTGGAAAATTCTGGTGTGAAAGTGGCTTTTTATTTAATATTTTTGTTGTATGTGTGTGGGCTCTTTGGTAAAACCAGAATAGCCCACAAGAATCACGCCATTTGTGGGAGGATGTTAACATTAGCACGCCTTGCTATCACTACTTCCGCCTCTATTCCACCCAAAAGAAGCGATTCCAACAATCAGGGATTCATCTGCATGAATTGTGTCAGTGTTAATGCTTGTGTAACTTTCCACCTGTTGTGTAAGAGAGTAGGAAACAATGGCAAACAAACCATGGCAAACTGCTAATGTTGCTAACGCTACATTCATATAAACCTTCTAGTGTGCACCTTGGGAAAAAAAGACGTATAAAATAAAAGTTCTAATAACACCATTCAACTTTTATTGCTGCTGAAAATTGTTAAATATAACTTAAAAGACTATTTCAGAGGCACTGTATAAATTTAGCATCAAGTCTTTGTTGCAAGACTCTCCTGTTGCCATGGGTTACTCTAAGCAACTTAATCTCAAACACTAGTTGCTAATACCTGCTTCCTCCTTAGCTTGGCTGGACATGGCAAAACCCAGGATTCACAGACTTCGTCATCGGGGCATTTTGCTCTCTACTCCAGTTAGAAGCTATGTGGGATTTCCCACCTGTTGCAAAACAAGGAGCCTTCCTCTGTTCTCTGTCAGAATCAGGGATTGAGTCTACTTTCCAGGGACAACACAGCAAAATACGTCAATTTCTATGACATGGTGGAGCAGACAGGAAGTCAGACATAGAAGGGTAAAACTGAGATGCTAGATTTCAAAATAAGAGAGAGGCTGTCTGGATGGATTTATAGATCCTAAACACAACCAGTGTAGATTATGGCAGAGCAAGTTTTCTAATGAGTGATGGAGCACATATGAAAGGTAGTCGGTGTAAAACCTCGGGTGTTAAAAATTCAGTCAACTTAAAAACAGTATTTACACTGAGTGAAAATCTGCTCAAGTGTTGACAGCCATGCAGTGTAACTTTTACTCTACATGCTGTCGGGTATCAACAACTCTTTCAGAAATCTTCTTGATTTTGACACTAAAATAATTAAATTAACTCTGAAAAGTTTACACTGGCTATAGAGTAAAATTTACACTACTTTGTAGTGGGATCAAATTTCATCTGAAACAGAGTTATATTAAACTCTGTAGGTGTTAAAGTAACACCTTGTTTTTTACTGTGCACTAATCAGGAGCTCTAACTGGAGCCCCTCAATAAAAAACAGTCAGTTAAAAGGGTTCAGGCATGTGATTCTGAACAGGCAGGATGAGAACCACTCGAGGGATTTTACGTACCTTTAAATTATATTAATATTACATCACAGTAGGCAACTATTGCCTTCTCTCATTTCAGATCATTGACAAACTTAAAAGGAAATGATTCTAAATAGAAATAATAGTGACTAACCCTGACAGAATCATTATAAAGAAGGTCATTTCTGATTTTAAAAACACGTACAAAGGTACTCCTATCTTTGTGGTACAAACTATAACTCTACTCTCTGTTTTTAAGGAACATCTAATCTAAGGCGTCACAAACATTTTTTTAACACCATTTAGCCTGATGGAGGAAAAAATGACCACTGATGGCCACAGGTGCAGCTGTCTGCATCCCAAATACAATCTCTGAGTATTCAGTAAGAAATCAGCTTTGAGCCAAATGCTAAAAAATTCACAACATATAACATACAAAGTCTTTTAACCTGCCGTCCTCCCGAATAAAAAATATGTCAAATGGCCACTGCATGCAATATAGTAAGTTTTTCAGTCTAAACTGTGGAAATACTGCAGCAAGCTAACCTGTAGCTGACGACTCTATTTAGGATAATGCCAACCGAAAGAAATCAACTAATTAAATTGATTATCCTTAGAAAGATCTTTCTATCGACAGATGTCACCAAAGCATTGACTTTTCCCTGTAACACACAGAACTATGTTTGGGCAATCAGCAAACAAGCACCTCATGCCAACGGCTAAGCATGGAGGTGGCCACACCCACAGCACGGTGGCACCATTGCTATGAATGTTTGGATTCAAAATTAAATCTATTTAAGCAACAGTCGACCAAATTGAAATATTTGTATTTTGTACGGTTAAAGTGAGATATGAGTGAAGACAGGAGGAGATTTTAGCTATTTCTTTATATCAATTTTGAAGTAAGAAGCTTAAGCAAAAACAAGGATCCAAAAAATCAAGCAGTAATTCCTTCACTTTAAATTCACCCCAGGTCTGGAAGCCATTAAGCTTAGAAGACCTTTGGTTTATGATTAGAACAATTTTGCAACAGTAAGTGACACAGTCTTAGGTCATATTATCAGTATATAGGATAATATATGCTGCTTCCAATAGGACTTTAAAGCAACTTGCTCCTGAGTAAGTCATGAGTCAGTACAACAGAGACAACTCAGCTGACACAAAACATCAGTCTCAGTCTCTACATTCCTACCGGTGACCCAGACACAGATCTGGCTGCTGTTAGCATGTGTTACGGGACGTGTTAACATGTTTGTTCCTTCTCCATACATGGCTGGACGCTTCGCTTCAGTGCGGTTTGAAAAAAGGGAGGCGACTGATGAATAGGAAAGATGAGAAAGTGATCCATTCTTTTGAAAAGAAAAGGTTATCTGTAACAGCTGGAAAAAACAGGACTGCACCAGGTGTGTGCCAAATCTTCTCGTCAGCCTTTGTCGTTAAATATTTCTTTGGAAATAAAAAAAGGAGGAATGGAAAGAAAAGGTGAACAGGAAGAAAAAGGAGAAAACGAGGAGAGGAAAGGAGTTAAAAGGTCAAAGGAAAATACCAGTAAGTGTGTTGAAAGGTGGACGGAGTAAGAGAAAAGTTCCAGTCAAAGAAAAAAGGAGGAATGTTGGGAATGGGAAAGAGCAAAGAGACAGTGACAGAAAACTGAGTGGAAAAAAGAACTGCTGGAAAAGAAGTCACTGAAGGAGAATCAAAGAAAACAGAAGCCCCTGACAAACTGACACCTGAACAGAAACAAATGGGAAAAACCTGAGGTGGAAGAAAAGATGGACGTCTTTACTGACTCTCTGCAAGGTAACAACCTGTGGGCATCAAGTATACTGGAGCAGAGCTCTTAGAATATAAGTTATTGCTCCACAAAAATATTCTGAACACTTTATTTTCAAAGCTAGCACTGGTAAAGATTCAATGTAAAGATGGCATCTGGTTACTGGGACGAACCAGAGATGACTCTTAAAAGAACTTGAGAAATCATTGCAATAAATCTCGCTTACTGTTGCTGATTATTTCTGGTTGTTCTGGGTCTAGTCTAAAGACTGATAGTCCATACCACAAATATCACATTCTAACACTTGCAACTGAATTGTGTTAAAGATGATATGGATTGAATTACAGCAATAAATTGTTGAAAAGCTCAAGAAGAAAAATTAAAGAACACATCAACAAATGGTTGTAGACTTTAGTATGTGATCCTGACCCTTCCAGAGTTGCTAAAATGGTCATGGGACTTAGGTTGACCAGTGTAGGTATAGCTAACAGAAAAAGGTCTTACGGCTATGATCACAGAGACGTTTTGCTGGTGACGATGTGGAAGTAGAAGAAACAAGAGCTCAATGTTAGCAGCTGTCTATATCTAGTCGTCAGTTGTGTTTTTCTCCAGCAGAGGAAACTGATCGGAGTGCTTCTAAGTCAAGTTGAAGTCATGATTGCCGTCAGCTTCTCTGAGCTCACAGACATAAAGCTGAAAAGAACAGGCTGCTCTCTCCAGGTGAGGTGTGAGGCTCTGTGTTAAGCAAGAGAGCAATTCTAGTATCTTGTAGTTTACTCAAAAGTAAAAGTACGATGGATGGACAGACGATCGGACGCCACATGATGCTACATTCAGTGATTAAGGTGAGATCAAACTTTTAAACATGCAAATTTATGTACTGCCCCACACTCATGACACTGGTAGAAACAACACCTTCAGGATATAAAAGGCAGAAATAAGCTTTGCCTGAGGAGTGGATGTACTATGCTTATAGATCAGATAAGTACTCTAGCTGTCTAATCAGGAGTGGATTTTGCAGGAAAGGGAGTCAGCTTAGGCATAATTCAGGAGACTTTAGACTCATGGGAAAGTCAAATGTTCCCTTTTTGATAAATTTCCTTTAAGATAAATAAAGAATTTTGGAGTTTGGATTGAATTGAATTTATCTAAAGGGGTAAATTTATCACAACAAACTCTTCTGTCCAGAGAACGTCTCAGGGTCTCACAGAATGTCGCTTTTGTCAAGAAACCACTTTAGACTCTTTTCTGTAGATCCCATTTTTTAAACACATAATAAATGTTGAATCAGCATCTTCCTTTTACTACTATTTAGAAGGTATCTTTTATGAAGTCAAACCCCTAAAACACTTTGCTAGTTTTAACATTTGAATCACTTCCTTCATTTAGAGGATGATTCCTCCACCGTTGGTAACAACAAAGATGTGAGGAAGTGATTAATTCTCATTGAAATACTTCCACTTGTCTGATGCATTCCATTCTTCAGCTTTAGTGCACACCAGAAACATTAGAAAAACATAACCAGGTCATTAGTACAGCTCTGTTTCTGTTCCTACATGTTTGAAGGGTATTTTACTTAGCATTTCAGTAAACCTGAAGAATGTAATTCTTTGTAGCTCCCTTGCTGCTGAAATGCAGCATTCAAACTCATTTTACAAGGAGTCCAATTTGTCTTGAAGTGTGCCTGTACTTCCAGAGGAGAGTATTTTTAACCTGTGTGGCTGTACTGTAAACACTGCCACTCTGTGTGTTCTTACTGCAAGATTTAAACACTGCGGCCAACTGCAGACTCCCTGTGGGATGCGAGGCAATGATATAGTGTGTGTCAGACAAGAAGGATGAAAGATGTAGGGGAGGGAAACAATGAAATGGTTTATTCTGTCTCAGATATTTTCCCAATCTTTACTCAGAAATCTCAGCTGAAAACTAATGCAAACAACTCTGAGTAAATCAAATCTGTGGTGGCTAAATCATATGTTAAGGCAATCAAATGGTTTTTGTTGTTGTGTTTCTTGGTTTAATTTGATAATCTTATGGTTCAAAATTATGTGTTAGAAGAAAAATCATTGCCATGTTTCCAGCTTGGGTTTAGATGAAGTGAGCCAGGGTGTTTTCTCTTGTTAACAAATTTGCTCTGATTGGCTGAACAGACCACAGACTTGTTGACCTACAACTGCAATAATGTCACAGCTGCAGGAACAAACTGTTGTCCAGAAAGGATCTGGAAAATCAGGGCAGACGTCTGAGAGACATTAGCTTTGAGAGCTAAAAACATCACCCTATAGAAGTATACAAAAAGCCCACCATTGCCAAGGTGGTAGCAATCACTTCTGGCAATATTTGTAGTCTTTAAAAATGAAACCCTGGTAAGTATCAAGTACACAATTATTACAGCATTAGCGCTCAAAGGCAATGCAACTCTGATATTAGTATCTTGACAAAATCTTTGTATAAGTATAATGTCGTTTTGTACAGAAGTTGACGCTAACAGCTAATAGTCTCACTTTTGATGTCCTACTAGTCTGCGTTTTAACCTTTGAGGTTCAACTTAAATACGTACTGTACCTCTCTACTGCGATGGCATCCTCTATTATCTAACTCAATCTGTATATGTTCATCTTAAGGTAGTCGATCCATGTTATTTGTCCTTAAATAGACACAAGCTAATGCCACACCTGTTGTGATTAAGAAAGAAGTTTGTCTTGCTGTTTCAGGGTGTGGCCTTATGGGTTCGTTTTGTGCCTGTAAAGTGTTTTTATTTTTATTACCAATGAACTTTGAAAAACAACACCATGGCTCAATACAGTTCATTTAATTTTAACAGTTTTAATTTCAGAATAAAATCAAGAAAAGCCAATGGCTCTGGCCTTCGTTAATAGTGCAACTGTGAATGGATCCGTTGGCTTATAAGGATTCACACTTTCCTGCAGTGACAACTCCTCCTCCAGATATGGAAGTAAGCACTCGCTGAGTCAGACCACCCATGACCAGAACGTGCTCAGACACCCTCTTAAATTGATCTCGACTAATCCTTTTCCTCCTGCAGGAACAAGCTGGCCATCCCTGACTCCATCTGACCTCTCTGTTGCTTCACCAGTCTCATACTTTTTGATCATTATGTTCCTGCTGGTTTACATTTGGCTGTATGAAGCCAAATGCATTTTCAGTGCAGCGCTGTCTCTACCCAACTGACCTAAAGGTAATTTTAACTTAATACAAACCAATTTATGACTTTCATTGAAGGCTACAACAGAATGATGAATCCTGAACGTTATTAGCAGTATCTTCAGAACATGATGGTCCCACCTCCATGTTTTACCATGACTCTGTGAAAATCGTCCACTGGTCTATACCTTAAAACATTAAGCATAGCGTTAGTGGTCAATTTCTTTCTCAGAATCAAGATGGATAACAGGTTGCTTCAGATTATTGGTAAGAAATCCCCCTCAAACAGAGGCGGGATTTCAGAGTCACCAAGTCATCTCCATCTCGTGTACTTTTTCTGTCCAGCCTCTGAACCAGGAGTCCATTCAGTACAATTTTGTTAACTGTGACGGTCAGACTCACCTGGTTCATTGGCTGGACAGATGAATTGGTGACTCCACAAGGCACGGCAGGTTTATTTGTATAGCACAATTTAGTACATGGACAATTCTAAGTGTTTTACATGAAATAGACAATAGAATAGAAGAAAACTAGAAGCAGTGTAAAAGCAAATAAACATTAAAAACATGCATAAAACAGATAAAACAGATTGACCACAACCTCAAACTAATAATACCTCAGTTAACAGTTCACCTTAAACAACATCAAAGGCAGCTTTAAACAAATGGGTTTTTAACTTTGACTTAAAGGAACTCAGACTTTCATCACTTTTCCAGTCTTCTGGGAGTTTGTTCCAGATCAGTGGAGCATAGGAACTAAATGCTGCTTCTCCATGTTTGGTTCTGGTTCTGGGTGGATATTCAGTGATTTATAGACTAACAGAAGGATTTTAAAGTTCATTCTCTGAGCAACAGGGAGCCAGTGGAAAGACTTCAGAACCAGGTGGATGTGCTCTACTTTTTTAGTTCTAGTGAGAACACGGGTAGCAGAGTTTTGGATCAGATGCAGCTGTCTAATGGACTTTTTAGGCAAACCTATGAAGACACTGTATGACGACAATTCTACAAAAGATAAATGCATGAATGAGTTTTCCTAGATCCTGCTGGACATTAATCCTTTATTTCGTGAAACGTTCTTCAGGTGGTAAAAGGCTGACTTCATAACTGCCACAATGCGCATCTCTGACCCTAAACTTGTTTTTTTCACAACTTTTGAGAAGATACAGGCAAAAATAATCCCACCTATTAAGCTGTAGTGAAAATTGCATGTCTCCAGATGGAACACTGAGGTAAACACGGTGATATTGGTGTATGTGCATCAGAAACTTTGCATTCAAAATATCACAAGAATGTTGGAGCCCATAAAACAGTTGATATAAGGTGAAAACCGTACAAACAGAGACAGAAATATGAAGAGAGCAAGCACACACAGTAAAGGCCACCCAGAAAAAGAACAACCACTGTTTACATTCTACTCATTCAAGTCACTGGACCACTGACACTTCTCCCGACTACATTCAGTTTGAACATGTTCATTTAATAGGATAGAGGTTTATCTGGACAGGAGCAGGAAATACACCAAATGAGAAAATACACAACAAGAGGTCTGGATTGTTTTCTGCAGAGCCTCCTCTGCACAAACACAAACATACACACAGGATCAACAGGATGTTTTTTGTTCTTTAAGTGAGCGAGTGTGTCTTGGCACCCGTCTCCCCTTTTGGTGAATACTTGCGTCCTTTGCAGGAAAACATTTCCTAAACATCAAAGAGCCACAAAAGTAACCTCTACAATGGTCATGGCTTGCATGAAAATGCTTTTAGATAACGGCCATGTTTACTCTATGGAGTATGATTTTGTTCACGGATTAAAGTGGATTAACACAGAGTGCAGACCTCTTGAAGTCCAGGTAAACAAATATCATGGATGGTGAATGAGAAAAGTTAGAATATGACTTCTTCTTCTTAATTTACACTTCAAATATTTGATAAAAGACCTATTGGTAGAATCCAGGTCTACAAAAAAAAAAAAATAAAAAATAGACTATCTGATTTGGAGAAAGGTCAAAGCTCATGATGTACAAGCTAGTACCATTTCAGTAGGGACAGCATTTTATTGAAGCCCTGTCTACAACCATGCAAGCTTCTTCATTGGCTGTCATGCTGCTGTGCCACTGGCAGTGACTGATGTGAACTGTCAGCATAAGCAACAACAGGAGGAGCAAACGTCTCATCTCCATCAAGGATAGTAAATGAGAAACTCTGACAGCTTTAGATCATGAGAAGATTAAGAGCAAGCCTTTAATGAGTGAAGTCGTTGCACAATATCACCAAAGACATGCAAGGCTTGTGTAGCTGCTTAATTATGTTCAATACTTACCTGGAATCTCAAAGCAATGCAAAAATGCAAGAATTGGACTATAAGCAAACCTTTTTATGGTCGCTCACTATTAGAGTGTTAATAGAAGAAATAGTGATGTAGCAGAAACACCATCAAGGGACGGGTGAATGAATCAAGTGAATGAATCAAGTTGATCCAAGTTAATTTATTAGGTTTATATGTTTTTTTGAAAATGTAAATAAATGAAGTCTGGCAAACGTAATTAAATTACTTTTTACCACTTGAAGCAACTAATTTTTGTAGGAGCTGCATGTTCTTTTTAGAATACAGAAGATCAGTCCCAACCTTTCCAAATAGCGCCAGAGAACACAGGGAGTTCTAGTTTCTGTCTTCTGTTCTATATTCAGCTCTCTGCCGGTCCTGCTTGGCTCGCTGTCTGTGTTCCCTTTCCCACACTCTCTCTCAGTTGATCTTCAGTGACGAGATATAGTGAGGTGGACTCCGACAGATCAACTTCACATGAAATATACGGACTTTGAAGCAAAATGGTCATTTTCTCATTTTTGCAACCTCAATAACAACAAAATATGTCTTGAAGTGCGCTCACTGCACTAGTTTCTATTATCTCAAGTCATTTAAATTTTGTCTGTCACTAGATTTATTTCTACTCTGCGTACAAATTTAGTATTTGAGGTGACAAGGGCATTTCTGTTTGCAGATCAACAGTCATAGGTCTTAGCAAATGTGACATATCAGAGACTGTCACTGTATTTCTCAAAGGCTTTTTTTTTTAGTGGCAACAGACTGCAGATTTGGAGCCCAAAAAAAGATTTCCTACAACTGTCGTCTTTCATCTCCACCTTTACACATAAAAAACTGCTGTTCTCAGTTTAATGCTTCAAGATTTCAGCAGTCATACTTTGTCATCCTCCTTCAGAGCTGCATCTGTTGCCATGTGACTGCTGGGGAATCGTTTATCTCTGCTTATAATAAAACAGATTAAAGAAGTTTAGTCTTAAGTTACTCTAAGGCACGTCTCTGTTATGGGTCAAATCCTGTATTTACTCAGCAAAAAGGTGGAAATTTCCAGCGCAAGATTCAGAAATGTTTGTGGGGAGCTACAACCCTGGAAAATACGACTAAAGTAAGGATGAACTGAACCTTTGGCAAACAAGCCAACACTTGCTGGCACTATTGTATATGCAGAGGTGGGGGTTGCATGTGAACAAACAAGCAGGGACTCAGTTTTTGCACCCCTATACACACAAAGACAGTCCTACACTTGATCCCGAGTGATGGTATTTAAACCAAACAAGGAGAGTTGGTGAATTTCAAGAAGTGATGAAATACATTTCAGTCCATCTTCCTTTTGAAAGACAAGGGAGTTCTTGGGTTCTTAAAGGATACACAACACAATTAGACAGACTAATTACTCCTCCATACCACCCATTCCTTAACCACACTGACAGGCTGAGGCAGGTTGGAGATTTTCTCCTGCCCACGGTACAATGATTTCATTTCAGAGGTAATTTAGCCAATGCTCAGTCAATGAGAAGTTTAAGCCACGAGGAATATTAGGTTTGGAAAAAAAGAGAAAATTACAGGTTTGCACACTGTTTAAAACTGTGTTGATAGGGATGATGCCCTACGGGAGTAACAAAGTATAGAAAAAACGAATGAAATAAGTTCTCAATCTGTTTTTATCATTAGATTATGTTAGGGAGTTGCTATGTTGCAGTGAGTTTGTAAATATAAAAAGAAATTTAAAGATCAGCACAATCAATCAACCAACCAATCTTTCAATCAATCATACTTTGTTTATAAAGAATTTTCATACAGTTAAATGTGAAATAAATGAAAAGTCTGCCAACTCAGGGGCCAAAAAACGTAATGATCAACAATGCCAGAAAATGCTAAACCAAGTATTCTTAATTTAATCCCCACACTGTTTGGCTGAGAGAACTGTTACAAGTGCCGCAGTCTCTTAAAAAGCCTGGATCTTTTATGAATCAATAAGTAAATTGATGTAGCATATACTTAGTTCAAGTTGTTTTATGTTAACACAGTTTTTTAAATGGGTGAACCAATCTGACTAGCTGTTAGCCTTAAAGCGCTCTGTGGAATCCCAATAACTCTGATCAATCTGTAACTCTTGTAAATAGCAGCCTGTTGCGTGACCACAATAACCGTCCCTTGTGAAAGATGTGACTGTGTTGAGAACAAATGTGACCGTGGGGCCGTAAAGTCAGCTGTTCATTAGTATCGCTATTAGAATTGTTGTCATTTTTGGGAATTGTTTTAGGCCAGTTTTAGACAAATACCTCACAGAATACTTCACCAAACTTGATTTAAAGAATATTGTGTGATTTATGATTAGAAGTTATGATCATACTGTTAGTTTGGATGATGGACTCTCACCCCCCCCCCATGATCTCTAAGCTCAGGCTGCGGTAACCCTGCAGGCAAGGTGGACTCAGTCACAGACACGCCGGGAGGATTTAGCAGCGGTAGAGCATAAACTTCTATTTGTGTTTCCCTCGGGCCAGAAGAAAAATCTGCAGCTTTGTTCCATGCCGAAAACACAGCCCAGATTTGGAAAACGAAAGGTGTTGTTCTTTCCGGTTTATTTTCATATCAACACAAAGAACTGACGGCTGTGGACAGGTGGAGGAAGGAGCAGAGATTAGCTAACCAAACAGGAAAGTATCAGCTTGCGCTCTGACAGCTCTGAAGGTGGGACGGCTGCTGAGCTGCTGAAAGCATTTGGCGGGGAAGTTTGAAATCTCTTCCCTCCACTCTGTAAACGAACCTTAACTCCTCTGTTGCAGCATTAGAACGTGAACTTAACATGCTGGAAAGGAGAAGGCTTGGACCGTTTTAAATGAGATCTGATTAACCACCACCATAATAGTTACAATGCAGTGAAAACATGCTTTGAAGATATCAGACAGCATCTAAAACCTATATCGGCATGTTCGATAGAAAGGAAAGACAGGTTGTTCTTATCATTTATAAAGGCTCCTAAAAATTATATTAATGTAGTTTTAACTTCCACTCTAGCCCCAAAACAAACCAAAATGGCAAAAGAGATGAGTCACAGACAGAGCCAGTGATTCATTAGTCATATACTTTCCCCTCTTAGTTGATGATACGACAAACATCCCAGCAGAGCAGAAATGACTCATTGCCGTATAGAAGTTTGCTTCAGAGGAAGACAGACACCTGCTTCAGCCCAGAGGGAGCAGACAGCATAACAAGATCACAGACAGCTTTCCTTCAAGTCTGACACCTGCATTGCCTCTACAGCAAACTGATGTGCAACAAGAGTTCATCTGCACCAACCTTGCAGATCTTGCTCTCCTCTGTTTCTCCTCTGGACTTTCCTCCAGGCATCCTGTCCTGGTGGTAATCCGACCGGACTGACAGCTGGCAGTTGAGTGCCGGGGCCCCGTCTTTTGCCCTGAGTTCCTGCTGCCGAGCCATGAAGCCCTGCGAGGCGGCTGCTCTGACAGCACTGGGGATAGGGAGAGCAGTGTGCACCGGCTTGGTGCCCACAGCGGAGGGTTGCCTTAACTTGGAAGCCACTCCAACTACAGGCATTGTACTTTCCAGGCAACAGCAGTGTGGTGGGAGGAAAGGTTAAAAGAAAACTAAACAAAAAAGAATAAAGTCTGCTGGGTCCTCCTCTAGAACCTGGCAGAAAAATGGGAGCCAAAGCAAAAGAGAACCTGCAGCTGCCTCTCAGACTGAGAGGAAAGCAACTGCGCTCATTCTGTGGCCTTCAGTTAGGAGAACTCCCAGAAACTGAGAGGGCTTCTCCTTCCTCCTGCTCACTCCCTCCTTCTCCTCCCACATGCAGCACAGCTCCCTCCCCTTCCCTCCTGTCAGAAGTACACCACAAGAGAGCAGAGCGAGGGGGCGTGAACTCCTCTTGAAGGTACAACAGCCACCATCCGCAGAAACTGATTACAGAGACTCAGCTGTAAAACTTCAGTCAGTCTAAAAACTGATGAAGGAATAAATCAAGTAAAAACATTTGAGTTCAGAATAATGTGTCAGCTTTTCTTCTTAGGATATAGGGTACTCTGCAGAAATATTAATGTCTTTTTTTATTTTTCCTGTTATACAAGTAAAACCAGCGATTTCTGAGAAGAAGAGAATAATTTTGGTTTTGTTGAAAAATGCAAAAGTTCCAGATATAAAGAAACCGTTGAGTGTTGCACCACATTCTGTGATTTCTGTCAGTCATTGTAATACATGAACAGTTAATAAAAGCATTCCTTGACTTACAATACATGTTATTTTGACCAAAAACTTATTTTTTCTTTACGATAGACCAGGCTAAACTCAACAACTGAACTGCAGACCATGTGCTCCTTTTAGTTTCTGAAGGAGATGAAGCAGCAGAAATTGATAATAGCGACTGAATAATTTTGGAGAGGTGGAAAACATTCCTAGTTTCCAGCTGATGTTACATAACTTTGACTGTAAATGATACTAGAGAAGAAAGAACTTGGGACACAGTCCTGTAGACACAACCTATGAACAACATATAGTTTACTGCAGGAAAAGCTTTAAGATTCTAATTTTTTTAAACTCTTAGGCCTTATAATAAAAGAAATATGTGTATTATTCTGTCTCTTCAACATACAAATGCTATTTTTATTTAATTTCTAATAAGGATGTTTTGCATAATTGAACATTATTTATCCAAATGCAACTCTTAGATGTATTAATGACTATTTATTATTTGCAGAGTTAGTGGGTACGGGTATGATAAAAAAATCAAGACCAAAAAACCCCAGAGCTGCTGGAAATCAGTGGTCATACTGTGCACCTGTGGATTAACTCCTATTTAATCATAATTAGTGTAAATCAAGAGGCATCTAACCAAGCAATCCATTTAAAAGATAATTAGAAGAGATTCAAATTCTAAATGTATCTTAAATGACTAGCTTCTCTTTAAAGCTAAATGTAAATGTTTGTGTTTTGGCTGCATAGTAAGTTTAATCTGCATAGATTTTATTTTAAATGACAAAAAGACTCAACCAATAGATGCCTGTAAACAATCAAGAAGGGACAAAATGTTTTTTTGCCTCCCAAAATTTCTTAAAAGGTGTGAACTATTGACTGATTCATATCTGCATTCTGATCAGAAATGTTCTACAAGAAGAGCAAGGATGAAGAGATAGGAGGTTGGAAGACATTCGCATATAACGCATATAACGCATATAAATATTTTAACGCAGTTAAAACCATTACACAGGAAAAAGTTCAGCGCAGAAAGTCCGATTTTATTGCAGTCAGTTGCTGTTGGAGCCTCTCTGGACAAATTTTGTTTGGGGGAGATGTTGCAGCAAGCTACATATATATAGTTATTGAAATGAATAGCTTTTGTTAAAGCCTAACTGAAAATAAATGCTTGAAAAGTTTAAAGACTGTAGAGAATTTCAACATTCAAATGGTTTTGTTTCAGTCTTGCTCTGTTTCTACAGCTTTTTACACTCGGAGGATCTGTTATAATTTAAAACAACCCTCAGTAGACTTGCTCATTGTTTTGTTACAGCCTATCACATATAAAAGAGGATGTTTTGATCAGTTTAGACCAAACAGTTTGATTTACAAGTAAAATTCTGGTGGAAAACTAAGACTTACCAACACAACCAGGTGGGGGCTGTGTCATGTTATGGTGATGCCTTGGTTTAGTAGGGACAGGAAAGCTGAGCTGAAGAAAATATCTTTGAAAATGACCTGAAATGTAAAAGGCAGAGCTACAGCTGAGAGCATATTCAAGTGGAAAAACAATAGAGCTTTACTAACATATTTCTTTCTGATGTTGAGTTAAATCTATGGATTTCTTCTGCAAAAAGATAAAAAATGAAGTCAGGTGGCCATCAGTTTTCTTTGGTGACTTTTCTAAAAGTTTCAAATTGATGGGCTACAGACGTATTTTGCTTGAGGTCATTGCTGTTGTCTTCTTTGCTTCACCTACGATAGTTTTAAAGAGCTAACGCTCCTTTGGTTTGAATTACCTACCTTATTACAATATAAACAATCAAACTTGTAAGGATGGAAAGCAGTGTGGTCTATCTATAGTCGATGGGGCGTTTAGAATAATGAATGTAATGAAATAGCTTAGTTGGAAGGAAAAAAAGCTTTTAGTTTAGCTGTAAATCTTTGGTGCAACTAATGGAAAGAACAAGAGCCACAAAGCAATCTATTGAAATCAGCAGCCTACAGATTGCTCAGTTATCCCGTTAGTGTTGGTTATCATCTAAAGAAGGAGTGTAGATTTGTCATGAGTCGGGATAAAATCAGTCAACATACAAATGCTTGTTGGTTCAAGCTTCTGATCAGAATAGTTTAGGCTAAATTCACAATTTAAAGGAGAAATGTTGTTTTAAGACCTTTAATATCTAAAAAGATTTATGTTTTTCCCCCTTTTTCTAATGTGACTTATAGAAAAATAGTTCCAGCTTAGGGAATTACAACCAGGTATACAGCAGGAGGCATCACTGGGACCTATGGACCATACAGTATATGGTCGATATTGCAGTGGGTCTCTAATAAATGAGAAATGCATCTTGTTTTTAAATAATTCCTTGTAGGTAAAGTTTTATATAGAAAATGTTACATCTGGTTCAGGTTAGGGAGGATGAGGGAAGTTCTGGAGTCAGGGGGGGGCGCAGTGTGGAGTCAGGACAAACCGGAACTTTTAAAGACGGGATTGTCCAATAAAATCAGTAGGAAAATGAAGGAAAACAATACAAAGACACTCAATGTTTCCGAAAAGATTGCAACACTGCAAATATTCCTTAACAAGCTCCGGCTTTAGATCCTGCATGTTGCCCTTGGCTTTCTGAAAAAATGACAATATATTTTACCTATACAAATAGCATGATCAAAGTTTAGGATGTAAAGTTCCTCCTGGGAATCTGTTAAGAATGGACTCATTATATTAAATCTGGCTGCTTCATGCAGGTTGAATGTTTTGGCTGGGCTCTGCTCTCCTCCACCCAGAATAGAACCAGCAAGTTCAACATGTTTTCAATCATGCACCAGGGGCTATCATGACAGGACTAAAACAACAGAACACCCTGTGAAAGACTGGCACAAATCCAGCATGGACTCCAGCTCCTGCTGAGGGCTACGTTACAGCAACAGGAGCCTGCTTGGGCAGCGGCCAGCTTCCCCTGACACCCTGGACCCATTAGGACACCTGTGTCTTATAAGGTTCTGGTGAGCTGAACTGAAGCAATCCAGCACAGGAACCTTGGCGGCGCTTTGAACGTTCAGAGGACCTTCTACTTTACATTGGTTTCACAAGAAAGTAAAGGAATACCTGGTGTAATACATTTGTGAAAGGTCCTCATTTCTAGACACCCCTTCAACAGTAGTAAAGGATCCAAAGTCAATACTTTTTATTTCTTCAAACCAAGCCAAGCAGGTCAGTAAATTTATATCTGACTACAAGGGAAAACGAATTCTCTAAAAATAGTTCTAGTGCCAAATGTGTCGTGGTTAAAATATGAAGAGAAAAAACAAGGAAATAATGTTGATGAAATGAAAGGAAACATACTTATTTAGGCTCAACTACTTAGCATTTTTAGGTCTTTGAAATATTTCCATCAAATGATAAATATAACTACACTCATGTTTGGCCAATTTTAAGGTCAGTGTCCCATAGAATCTACATGTTGGTGTTCAAAATCCAGAAGAGGTTTCATCATATTGTGGTTTTATCCTTTAAACCACTGACATAAAATGGTGGATATGAAGAAACTAAAACCAGGTATCTCAAATTTTAAAGTTTCTTCACCTTTCTGATGCTTGCTTGAAATCTGCCAAAATCTAAATGCTTAAATGCACTGAGTCATGGATACCTACTGATTTCCAAATACGCAGGTGCATCTAATAAAAAGCATAACAGTTGCTTATTAGTTTTTCCTTCAAAAAAAACAATACGTGTGTTTAATACTTGGACTTCTTTGTTCTACTGAGCAGGGAGAGAAGTTAGCTGTGGTATTTGTTGTCACTCAGATTTTCCACTTCACTGGGGACACTGCTGCTGCACAGTGAGTTTCAGCTGCTAAAGTTAAACAATGATGCAACTATCAAAGCATTGAAGCACTTTTTAGCACAAACCTGATTGTTGTCATTCGAGTATTTGTATGGCACCAAGACCAGGTAGACCCTATCAACTTAAGTATAAAAATAAATGATATGGTCAAATTAAAACAGTCTTTAAAACTCATTTAAAGATCGGTGAAACAAAACAGGCATGCAGGAGATACTGTTGGTGAAATTAAAAACTATGTAACTCAACAGGTTTCTGACTCATTGAAGACGTTTCCGCCTATGAAGTTTTACAATGTACGGAAATATTTTCTTTGCATCTTCCTCTTAACACCAATTTGTTACCGATCTTATCTTCTTTGTCTAAAATCTCCAGCCATCAGCCTGGTTTGCTAAACTATCTCTGCCAGTTAATTGGAATCAACTCTGAAATCCACTGCCCACTCATGAGCTTGTTCAGGACGAGTGGTTACAGTGATGTACATACATTGATTGTTCATTTACTGTCATTTCTATTTTCTATAAATCCGATTTATATTGTTTTGCTTTATATGTTTGAACTGATCTGTCTATGCTCGACTAATTTGTGCTTGAATGAACTGAACTGGAAAAATAAAATGGATTTAAGTTAAATTGTGTACATTTATACAGGATTTAATGACGCAGACTGCCCAGAGGTGGCGTTTGTCATAAACAGGCACCATGCAAATGAATAAATTAAACTGAAGAGAAAATTGCAGAATTAATTGAAAGCGTATGCATGCACCCATTATAGAAGTGTGAGAGTATCATTTATCCCCATGCTTCATATTATTTCCTTCTGTCTTCTTGCATTACTTTATTGCTTATGAGCTTCTGGGCAGACAATTATTGCTCACTAATTACACATGAGTGTTTTCTACATTAGGCAATGGCAGTATTAAGCAAAAGAACATTCAGAACCATTACAGGGCATGCTCAGCACTATCAGACTGGATAGACTCTATCTTTGAACTCAATTAGATCCAAGTCAGGGCTTTGATTGGGTTATACTAACAAATGAGCATGGTTAGAACTTAATATCATTGTGGTTTCTGGTTGTTCATTTAAGATCCTATTCCTAGAAGATGAAGCTCCATCCAAATGGCATCTATTCCTAGACTCGTATTTTACTTCATCCAGCTACCAATCATCTCTGACCAATTTCCTCTGCTGAAACTAAAACATCCCCTACTGTCGATGATGAATCATGGCTGTCTAATAGGTTTCTCTTTGAGCTAAAAAGGTTCTCCTATGGACTTATCTGACCAAACCATTTTCTTTCATGTGTTTGATGGGTCTATAAAGGCCGTAACACATTACTTTTTCTTTATCAGATTCTCCCACCTGAGCTTTGGTTCTCTGTAGCTCCCCCAGAGCTTAGGTAATCTGTTAGGTAGGACTTTTTAATTATAAGCTAATATTTTACATTCATTTTTTTTATGTGCTAAACTTAATAAATTTATAAGACATGGATACATTGAGGGTCTTTTTTTTCCCTCTAAGTTTTGGCTTTAGCTTGGTTTAAAACAAAAAACGTCTTTTCTTTAACACCAAGAGTCAATTTCAACCCTGAGCCAGGTTACATACTGTATGGTGCTGCACTGTACAGTGTAGAAGTTACACTCATCTCAGTGTTTAATTTCATAGATAATTTTACCCCAGATAGAGTCGATGTTAGTTGTAGAGTAAAACAAGATTAACTCTGACAATTGTTAGTTTTACACCTTCTAACTAAATGGAGTAAAATGAACTCTGAAATTCTGACGCTGAGATTACATGGTACAAGTCGGGACCGTGTGTAACCTGGATCAGTGTTGAAATTGACTCTTTAAGTGTTATATTAACACTGCTTATTTTACTGTGTCCAATTCAAATACAAACAACTTCAACTTCCTAAACCTTTGAACTCTGAAGAAAATGAATTTCAAAAATGGAAATGTTTGCCACATTATTTAAAGACATGTCTTAGTTTGCTCTGAGCTTATAACTAATCTTTATTTGTGTTTTATTTTAAATTCAGCACTTTTAATGGACAAAATTAGAAACAGTTCCAGAGGTGTAAAAACATTTCCAATTCAGGTACAAGAAAACCTGACATTTGCTTTTTCTAAAATAGCCCACATTTGATCACAATTACATGAGAACTTTTAGTAAAGATTATTTTCAACATTCAAACTTCAACATCTCTTCTTTCTCTCAAACTATTTGTTTTTTTTTTGTGGTTTACTGAAAAATCAGTAAAAAAATAGCAGCAGTAGTGTTTGTATTGCCATGTGTTTATTATCTGTTGCAGTTAAAAGGGTGTACGGTTTGGAAAGCAGCTCTGACGGATGGATGTGTTCATATAAAAGATAGGGCCTCGGGTCGTATGACGTCAGCCCCGACGCTGTACGCTGACTGTAAAAACAAACACATTGGGGTGTTGAAGATAAGGAGGGTCGAACCCTAAACACCATCCCAGCCACGCACACCAACACACCACTGTCACCCGCTCTCCCAGAGGGCAAAGCACCTGGTTGTGTTATAATGTTATCAGCCAGCCACACATCAAGCAGTGTGGAAAATTAAACAAGCAGCCACACGCATAACAGAAAGGTGCCTGAACATAAAGAGGAATGAACTCATGGGGATCGCAGCCATGCACCGTTAGAGTACATCAAGCTGCAGTTTAGTGCATAAAAGCGTGTACTCACTTTCAGGAGCCACACGTCTATGGAGTCAGAAAACAAACAACAACAAATAAAAACAATCAAGAATTGTGGGAAGATTTTAGAAAATATTCAACTAGTAAGCAAAGCACCATGTATTGAAGTTAACAGTATTTATGTACTTCAAGGTTTTGGAAGCTTTACCTTAATTTTCTTTTTCATAATATTACTACAATATAAAATCCTTTCAAGTATGGAGGGAATTTTATTCCATAAGGAGTGAACATGTTTTGTAGATGGAAAAGAAAAAAAAAAATCAAACCGAAAACAAAACAGAAAAAAAAATGTAAACAGTCTAGGATTTTAAAAATGATGCTATTTTTTCAAAATTATTTACAAACTTTATTTTATTTCATTAACAGATAAAATATTTTCATTTGTTTTAAATCAGTTGTTTAGATATTGAATTTTTGCATTCCTCTTTGTAAATCGCACTTTACACATCACATTCTCACTTCCAACAAATAAATGCACCGATAGAAATGTTGTTGCTAATGGCCATATAGACCAAGAGAAATATGCTTTCAACCCTCACTCCACATGAAGAATATGAAAAAGTATTGCTTAGTTACTTTAAATCAATTAATTAAAAAATATGTATAATCTAATTTGAAATATCAACATAATAAACCTGCTGTTAAGTCTTTGTATGAAGCAGCTTTGACTATTGCAAACGAAAATGTTTAATTTGGGTTTGCTTAGTTGTTCCTTTTGCAGCGACCAAGCCTGCTCTTTTCTGTCCATTCTTTTTGTCTTGTCAAATGTTTCAATGAACAAAGTCTTTGAGGGTTTTTTTTGGGGGGGGGGGTCAGCACTTTTGTGGGAAGCTGGAATTTAAAAAATGCCCTGCTTCATGACTGTAGTTATAAACAAGACATAAAGTGGAAGTTTGACTAACTGTGGCCTGCTAAAAGTTCTTACAATGAATCAAAGGAGGTATGTGGATGGACTCTGGCAGCAGGATTTCCCCAGCACGCCGACTCGGACAATTCAAGCTCTTCCTGTTCCTCCAGCTCTAATACATTTGAACTCCAGCACTGCTTGTGTAAATTTCCTCTTCTTTCTTCTCAACATTTTACTGCAAGTGGCTCATTTTATCCTCCATGCCCTCCATGGTGGAAACGCATTCATCCAGTTCAGTTTTTGACCTTGCATGTACCATACAGTTAAACATTTGAAGACCTTACTTTTTATCTCCCTCAGACTTTTGCTTTTACTTTAAAGCTATGTCATTGCAGCCGCCTGCTCATGTTGCCTAATGTAGTGTAGCCATCCTGTAAAACACCATCGCTCTGGGTCAGAGTTTAGACTTAAATTTATGGGCGAGTTGCTCAGATCTCATCAGCTGTTGTTTTTTATTTCCATCCTCTTGTGTTAGAGGAGTGAAAACCAAACAAATCACATAGTTCCCACCCAAACCCAAAGGGAAAAAGTGAGCTGGAAGAAGACACAAAGTTACATAATATTTTGAGTACTATAATCGGTTTAAAATGTCAACTCGGACAAATTTAGGTCATGTTTTAAATGAGTAAAGCTCTGTTCTATAAGGATTCCTGTGTCATTTCTCATCAAGTTGGGGAGAGGACTCCAATACATGCAACCCATCCAAAAAACCTCATCATACGCACTTTTATGCCCTCTAAGAGCTAGTTTAACGTACAGATATGCCTAATTTGCAGGTAAATCTAAAGAAAAAACACGTAATTTAGGATCTGCTTGATTGAAAAAACACCAGTAATCTAAACAATAATTAAAAACTAACGTATGTTTGCCTGGTATAGCAGATTTATCACCTTTTAGTGTTAATATAGGACCTACTTTATATATTTGAGGGAAAAAACAACAAGCCACAGAATGACACTGTATCTGAGTTTGTAGGTATAAATCATTTCTGTCTATAACTATGACATCCCTTTCCCCTGTGATTTCCTCTAGTCATCTAACAGCTACGCTGAAATTCAATTGTTTCATCCACCCGTGAAAGACAGTCCTCTCTGAGGCTTGGATTTCACAGCTGGAAATAATAAAAAAAAAATGCTGCATATGTCTTTTCCCTCTTAAAACAAACAGCAGAGGGGTCGTAGAAACGCACTCAATCCGGAGTGAGACCGAGGCTGTGTGGGAGAGACGGAGAAGAAAGCTCTGCTGATAACAAGAACCGCTTCTTCTCTTATGTTGAACATGCTGGGATGGTGTTTGACTGGAACTTTTCAGCCAGTCGGAGTCAGATCACGTTCTACACCGATCACTTTCGGTCTTGTTACGTCAAAGCTGCAGTAGTCTCCAAAACCAACGAAGGTATTTCCTATCCCAGCAAAATGGTTGCAAGATGCCAACCGCAAACTCAGTTGCACCATAGTTGCAGTCTTTCCATAACAAATAGAAAACCACTGACTAGGGCTGATTTTAACTAGTGTAATGAATCCGTTAATAATAGCGATTTCAATAAGTTCATTCAAACCAACGTTTTATTTTGCACACTGCCCTGCACGCGTCTTGGATGTTTCCCACCTTTCACACACCTGATATCAATTGACAGCATATTAACTGCAATCAGGTGTGTTGAAGCAGAAAACCATCTAAAACAGGGTTGAAAAAGACTGATTTAAGCGACATGTTTAAGAACGGCGCGACAAATCATTTCACTAGAAGTTTAATAAAGATAATAAGGAAAAATAACTGTGGATAAAATCCAAAGCAAAACCAATTTTTATTGTGTTCTCCATTTTGCAACTTCATTTGATATGCAACCCAGCCATCTATCAGTGCTTGTCTGAGATTCAGGACATAAAGGAAAATCTGCTGATCCCTCTCCACTGGATCGTGTTCCAGCTTGCTCTGGGTGATGCCAAAGATTTCCCAAGCCAGAAAAGATGAACACTGTACCTCAAGTGAGTTCTTGGTCTCCTACCTCAAGGCCATTTCCAATCAATATCAATGGCATCATCACTCTGTAATCATCCTGTATGAGAAGAATGAAGGAAGGAAAAAAAAGGAAACTAACACCAAACATGCCCACGCTGTCTTTGGCGCTCGTGTTTGAAAAGTTTCCCAGTGATTCTGCTAAGGCACATGGCATACCAAAAGATGTCAGTGGTAGATAGATATTATGATACTTTTGTAATTGATTTATTGAAATGTCTTGAGTGTAAAAAATAATATGACGTTTTTAAAAAGTTAGGCCATGACAGAAAGCCTCCAGAGATGTAAGCTCAGGAGGTGTCCTGAATAAATGACCAAAATATCTGTACCGATGAGTCATTTTTCAGTACAAGGTGGCTTGGGACAGTATAGAGTACGAGTAAAATCAAAATATGGTTGGCGCTGATCTTGACGTCCCTCCCTGCAGGTGGTGTTACCTGCTTACCAGAGGGGGATAACAGGTTTTAGATGAAAACCATATTTGTAACCAAGAGAAACCATGGTTTTTATGTAACACCATTCTTATTCAGTATATTTCAAGATCCGATTAGCTGTTTAGTTTTAGGTAGCATTTTGGTTTGATGCATTTTTTTCTGTACCAGACGATTGAGAATCTATTTTCATAAAGTAGCTAAATCCTTGTTAATATCAATATGGAGTGGCGGCATATACAGTCTTAAACCAGCTTTAAATCAAGAAAGCGTGTTGTTTTCTCATCTGACTAACACATACTGGTATCATCTGTGGCTGGCCTGAGGTTGTGTTGTCTGGCCCTCAGCATTGAGGCTCATATAATGGTTGCTTTTATGTCGTCTGAGAACGGCGCCTGATTAAAGAAGAGGAGAGTAAAAAAGCTGACATTCTGCCTTCAGCCATACCTCTCAAAGGTGGCATCCTGCCAGCAGAACCAGATGGGAATCTGCTACTATAAATATGAGACTTTAAGCTTGTATATCTATACAGTAAACACATAAATGTGTAAGCTAACGTGAAAAGGGCCACAAAACTGCACTATAACACGCACATTGTAAACATGAAGTGGAGCTGGCTGAACTCAAAGTACAACTCATTATTTAAATTTCTATTCAACAGCATGAACTTGTTAAGGATGCATTCATCGTCACACAGACAACCCAAAGGTTGTCAAAGAAAACAAGTAGGAGGAAGAAGAAGAAGCAGGGTCATAGTCTGACCCCCAATACTGCTTTATCATGGCAAAGTTGGGGATGAACTCCAGGCCTATGACCTTGCTTGCGTGTGACAGGCAGGTGTTGGCAGAAGGAGTTGCTCTCCTTTGACACAAACTTGTTGACTTAGCATGTTTTTGACTTGTTGCAGGTTGAAACAGCGACGTGCCTTCAAATTCATGACTGCTCCTCCTTTTGTCCATCTAATCTGGGTTTTGTGAAAACAACAGCATTATTATGCATTACTTCGCCGTTTATGACAGTTACCTTGTACCTAGATTTAAAGAATTGATGATCAGACAAAGAAGGAGTGAGCTTAGCAGTACTTTATACCTGAAATGTATGCTAGCTTTTTATTGGCAGAACGTTGTTACCCCTGAGTGAGGCGCCTATGGTGAGAGGACTCCAGCTTGGAAAATCCATCTTAATAAAAGAGTCTCTGAATCTCTCACACCTCTAACTCCCAGTTAGTAAAATTATATCACAATTCTAAAGGAACACAAATGTTAAAACAGAGATACACAGTTATATGGGCACGATAATAGAAAAACCAAATGGCCAACAGCAATTGTCACATGGCAGTCCGAAGTTTAAACAAAGAGCAGGTAATTTTTGTTACAACAAAGACAGAAACAAAGTGAGGTTGTATTGTTGAATGAAAAATCCGATCTAGTGCAGAAAGAAAACGTCTTAGTTCATTCTGGAAGGGGCCCTGTCTAGCTTATTCTGGGAGATCCAAAGTTCTTCCAGGGGCAAATGAGATAAATCCCCCAATAACTTCTCTGTTCTTCCGATTGAACATAAGAAACCTGCACATGGAGGCACCAGAGAGATCCTTGAATCAGGGAGGTGCTGAAGAGATCTTTGAATCAGGGGGGTACAAAGAGATCCTTGAATCAGGGAGGCGCTGAAGAGATCCTTGAATCAGGGGGGTGGCAAAGAGATCCTTGAATCAGGGGGGTGCTGAAGAGATCCTTGAATCAGGGAAGTGCCAAAGAGATCCTTGAATCAGGGAGGTGCCGAAGAGATCCTTGAATCAGGGAAGTGCCAAAGAGATCCTTGAATCAAAAGAAGCAAAATGTCTTGTACGACTAGTCCTAATTCTAAGTGGATATTATTTCATTTTATTTAATTGAAGTTGTCTTAAACTACTAACTGTTGGATTTGTCTGCTGTTTCAGTCCTAATGGCAGAAGATTTGTCTTTGTACCGTCCAACATTCAGTGGTTCAGTTTGTGTTTTGGTGTAATGTGCACTGTTGAGTAAGGATAGATTTATGGCTTGTTACAGCAACTGTTTTAAAGCTCCGTCTGGATGCTTAATAGGTCTTTGAGAGAGTTTGTTGTGTTGTTAATAGGCAGCTGCTGACAGTCTCCGAGATTTGCTGTCAGCTGTCAGATTTATGTTTCTCATGGAACTGCTTTTACTCAGCAGTATATATCTGCACGTTAATTAGCCTATTTTCGCAAAGCTGTGTAACAAGTACAAAATGGGCCAAGTAAGTTATTGCCTGAATATTGAGTAAAAAAATTACATTAAACTTGTTTACTGATAATTGGATGGAACACAACTAAGTTGGGTTAATCATATTTCGGAGATTCATTTTTTTTTTATTTCAGTGGTAAGCTACTGTGAGCAGAAGGTTTGTAAAACTTGAATTAAGGGATGTGATTCATCAACTAACACAGTGTTGGAAGCGGCCCTGTGTGTTTGCAAATCTTTAACCAGCAATAACAAGAGGGAATCACATCCTCCTTTGAACTACATGAACATGATTCACTCTTTGGTGGGAGTTCTCTTCCAGAGCAGGTGAAAGACAAATCAGGAACATAGAGTGTGTTTGTTTTCATTTCAGTGTATTCCCACTAAAGTTGTTTATTTATCAAGCAGTGCTAGTTCAATCAGTCCCACATATCAAAGTATTTGCTAACATTTACATTTCAGCAATAGAAACAGTAAAATTAGAATGACATACTGGTAATAATTTTAGTTTGTCTCACTCACTTGCCACTTTAGTAGTTGCACTTGTTCATTTACACTATTATATACTTAATCTTTCAGCAGCTCAAACAATCCCTTTTATAATAAAAGTAAATGAAATGTAATCACTGAATGTAGAGCATGTTAAACATTAAAGAAGATGGGCAACAGCAGCAGAAGACCAGGTCTAGGCACTGTCTCTGTCAGCTTGAAAATGTTGAGACTACTGTTAGTATCATTCCTGATTTCAGTTGAGATATTCAATAGTTTGAGCAAAACTGAACTCATAGGTTGAGATTTTAATGGAAGATACAGGTAAATAAATATACATACATATTGCTACAGAGCTAATGTGATTATTTTCATTCTTATATGGCCATTAATGAGCAACAGCATACAGTATATGGTCTATAAGGTAAACTGAAAGAGCAACAAAAATAACTTACAATCTTCACAACTTTAGCTTGTCAAAGTTAAAAAAGAACTGAAAATGAATCTAAAGTACAGCTGAGATCTGATTAATCTTCAGCATCTTTAGTACATCTTTGTTGGGCTATAAGGCAGACATGTGTAAAAGACTTGCTTTACTTTCTTGAAGGGTTCTCTTTTTATCTCTCAGCCTTTAGTGTTACCCTAAATCTTGAATATCACGACTAGCTTGAGCCACTGTGCATCTCCTTATAAGTGCATTTTTATTTCCTTTATTTGCTAACTTTTTACAAAGAGGAAGAGAAGGTGGATGCACCAGAAAACAACTGTTCTTACGATGCCAGATGCCACGGGACCTCCACAGTGTGAACCAATGGCTCAACAGGGAAATCCCTGTTAGTCCCTGAAAGTCTGTCAGTGACTGTATCATCCCTACAGAAAAATAGTTTACCTTTGCCTTTCTTCAGTATGACCCAGATCGCACCTAACTCTTGATCAAAAACCCACTGTCCCACTGTGGAATTGTTAAAAAAGTATTAATATGTTAATAGCTGATTCAAATTTTTCACCACAGCAGTATTGATGCTGACCACGTCCATCTCTTTATGACCACCATTTCTCCATATATTTTTGAAAGGATAAAAGTTTTAATCATCACCAACTTATTTCTTGTACGTGATAAAATTGTTTTTTGTATACAAATGACCATTTCACTGACCAGAATTCAAGCCAATAAATCACCTTTGGAAAAAGGCAGAATAAGAGCTTGGAGTCATGGAGGTACAACCAACAAACTATAAGTAAGCGCATGATGTCATTCTATTATCATGGATGTTTATAACATTTTGTTTAATCCTAACCAGTAGGAATCAAAGCAGTTTTGATGGGAAAAGTGAATTCAACCTCATTAAGGGTGCATACTAAAATTGAGGACTGAAAATCTTTAATCCGCATTGGGCCCATGATGTAAGCCAGATTTGAGATTTGGATATCTTAGACCATTACTAATTGCTAAACCTACTATTTCCTTGATTCACAGGACACCTTTATGAGCTCTAGTGTGATCAGACATCCTATTCTGCTTCTCAAAAGAATAAAAATAAACTCAAACATGTCTTAGATGTACAGTACTCTTAAAAGGTCTTGGAAATAGTTTATTACCTTGATTAAGTCGTGCGTAGCTTTGGTTTAAAAATTTAATTTTCTTTGCATTCAGTTCTGTTCCAAAAACACAGCTGCTGTTTGCTCTCGGACTGTCCAAGCACGCTTCTGAATGTCTTTTAGATGCCTCACAATAATGACTTTGCTGCTTGTGTAGGAAAACCCAAAATGACAATGTTTCTCTTAAATTAGCTAGTAGAGGCCAGTAATTAGTCTCAGGCAAGCAATTTTAGTGGCATAAAATTGTTGTCTGAACTCTGCGGTGGGGTTGCAGTGGAGCGGCAGCAGTGGAGAGGCAATGTGGGCAAAAAAATGAGGTATGCAGCAGCACAACTAATTGGTGTTCAGTGTTATACAGCTTTTATCCTTGAATCCATTTCTTTGTTTTTCTTTATGGAATTGCAAAGCCTCTTGTATGTGAAGGTCAAACTCTCTCAGTGCTATAACATTGTAAATCAAACATCCATTTCCCCCATACTTTCCTTTTTTGTGGCATTGGGAGAAATGAGAAGGAAAGAGTAAGTTGCAGAGCTGCCAAAAACTTCTAATTCCTTCCTACTTCCCTTATTGGCTCCATGCCTCAGGACACACAGAAATTGTAGAAACAGAAGTCGCCAGATCTTTGGGTTTGGCTCAGAGTTTAGAGCTTGTTTATGCTTTTTTGTTGTTGGGGATTGTTTTTTTCTTTCCAGGAATGACAACTCAGAGTGTTCGGTGAACTGGCTGATATCCATTGTCGGGTTCTGATTAACAAAAGCAGCTTTATGAAAGCAAACAGATTCTAGTCCAGTTTTCATTCTTCAGTAAAAAAAAACAAACCCACACAGCCTCGTAACACAGCTGAAGAAAGAAAAATGTAAGTAATGATTCACAAGACGCTGCAACAAAGTATGCTGACTCAACTTACAGCAAGTATGGAGTCTGGTAAATTGCTACATCAGACAAGGTGAATTAAAGAAAACATGGTAATGCAAAAGTAGTCTATTTGTGGATCAAAACACATTCAGATTTCTGTAAAATACCTGTAAAAAATACATTTTATACTTTACTTCAAACTGTACATGTATCCACCCCCTTTAATTTATCTGGGGATGGGTTGGCTCAGACTTTCCTCTCTTGAGATAATCCCTCCAGCACCTATGGGGGATCACAAGGTGTTCCATAGCTAGCAAACAGACATTGTCCCTCCAGTGTACCCTGTTATTCTTGGGGGTTCCTTCTGGTGGGATGTCACCCGAACACCATCCAGCGAACTGAAACAGATGCTAGGGCCACCTTGGTTGACTCCTCTCATGACGGAGGACCAGGAGCTCTACTCCCCTGACTCACCTATCTTTAAAAGAGTCCTCAGTCCTGTGAAGACGAAGCCCATTTCAGTTGTTTGTATCCGGGCTCTTGTACTTTCATGTCTGTGGCATAGTATTGGTGCCAAAATTAAGACTATTGCGCACCAAGCAGTGCCTATCTCCTTGGTGCAGGGGGGTATGTCCATCCCGATACTAACTGCTGATCTGATTCATGATAGGATGGCACCGGTAACTGAGTGGCCTGTGCTAACAAATAACATTTAGTTAAACAACTAAAGTGCTTGGACTCTATATTATTCTAGACCAGGGGTGTCCAACTGGTTCCAGAAAGGGCCGTGTGGCTGCTGGTTTTCTTTCCAACTAAGCAATAACACACCAGACTCCATTCATCTCAAGTATCATTCAGCCTTAATCTCATGACTTAATGAGATGACTATAGTCTGGTGTGCTACTACTTGGTTGGAAAGAAAGCCAGCAGCCACACGGCCCTTTCTGGAACTAGTTTGACACCCCTGTTTTAGACCAATAGCAGAAGGTAATAAACACAGTTTGGGAATTTCTTTTAACTTTATTTCATTTATGAACAACTAATAAGTGCTTATTTTAATGCTTTCTTTGCTTCAGGACAGCATCAGAACCTACCAGTTGAAAAACTTCTGTATTTAGACTTTTCAAACCCAGATTATATCATTCTACACTAATAGTATAATCTCTGGAACTTCGTTTAGTTTAGGATAATATAATCCAGTTTTTAAAAGTCTAAATACTTTCATTTTTAAAAAGGAGCAAATGAAAGATGCCTAATGTAGTGAGAATACTGGTGAAATAATCCTTTAGGTGTTTTTCTGGATTCGAAAGCTGCAATCATATAGTGGATCGACAGCTGACGTGTGCTATTCAATGCTACCGTCAGCTACTAAGGCTAACACCAGCCCATTCCATGCTAACAGTAACCTTTCTAATATTAATACCAGTCCATCCAATGCCAACGCCAGCCTTTCCAATGCTAAAACCAGCCTTTCCAGTGTTAACACCAACCTTTCCAATGCTAACACCAACCTTTCCAGTGTTAACACCAACCTTTCCA
>JAUZNJ010054025.1:18580-29594 GCA_034780135.1 Jordanella pulchra | reverse complement strand
GAGAGAGAGAGAGAGAGAGATACATATGTGTATGTACGCCCAATACATATATGTGCAGTCAATTTGTAATATATAAATAAATTGAATTGAAGTGAAATTGAAAGCATCAAAATTTAAACTCCAAATTCGTAGTTAGTATTTTTTTCACTCATTTCACAAGATTTTGTTCCTGAAGTCCGTTTGAAAATACAAATGTTCAACAGGAAAAAAAAAAAGATTTTCATTGATTGATGTGTAAAGGAATCACTTACCCACTGTGAAAGAGGGGAAATGTGTCTTCATAGTCCTGTAAAACACAAGAAACGCATTTTACTGTTCAAAGTCTTTAGGAGTTTATAAATTAATCTAGTGGGGAAAAATATCTCAGATAATGCTGAAGCAAACCGTTGTTTCTTGTTGTTCCTTTATTTTATTACAATTATGATTCAAAATCTTTTGCCAACATCCCCCTGCCTCAGGGCATTGCTAAGCTTGTAACAAGAACTTATAAATAAATGGATAAAACCTGAATAATTTGGAATATCACAGGCACCCATTATATTGGTATTTTGCTCTTACTCTTGCCTTCAGGTTCTGCACTCTTTTTTAAAAAAGTTATTTTATAACCTTAGGTTGATAAAAGGATACTCTACAAACACATTATGCAAAAAATATATAAGAGCTGTGTAAAAATATATTCTTTGTCAGAGAAAATCTAAATGTAAATCAAAAACTACTCATCTTTCATACACCAATGCTGTTCTCATTTTTAGACCACTTTATTGCAACACTTCAGACAGTCCAACACATTGTCCCTTACTTGTTCAAAATGGGCTTCTCCTTCTCAAATCATTGTACTAAAACATTTCATGAGAATACAATGTGATCTGCACGCTTACAGTCTGTAAATTCTGAATTTGCAACAAGAAGTGACATTCTTTTTCGTTTCCATTATTGCAAGAAAGATACCAATGCATTTAAGTTTATTTTGATTTATTTACATTTCCAAATATTATATGATAGACATAGATTGTTTCTCCTTTTCTGAAATTAAAGGAGATTAAAATGTTAGTGCTTTAGTTCAGTTAGGATTAGCAACCTTCTTCCGCTTTGTTAATTTCCAGAATAATGACTTATTGATTTTTTCTTACAGCTTTTTCAATTCCATCATTATAGGTTGAGAGTGTTACATAAAGTAATACATTTATATGTTTTGATAATTTAAGAAAATTAATGTGATTTCGATGATGATGACAATGACGAAAAAGATATTGCTTTGTACAGCTCTAACCAGTTCTTACTGTTGGGAACATTAAATAAAGTAACTGGTTATAGTTAGTAGCTACTCCACCAAAAAAGTTACTGTTTGTTACTTAATCGATGCACAGTCAACTGTTATAATCTAAAATGTTAAAGAATTTTGATAACTTTTCTGTTATTGGAACTTTAAATAGAAACAGAAGTTTAACTATGAATATAAATAATTGATTAAAATAATACACATCTAAAAACATTACAATCTGCACCTTTTTTGTGTGTGTGATGGGATGAATGAGTTGCAATGTAAATATGTAGATGTTATAAGTATTGGTTTTAAAATTATATAATAAAATTATAGAATTCTTAAATTATATGTTTTAGAATTTTATATTGTGGCACATTTTCAACCTTTAATTGACCATTAAATAGGCATGAAGCTTGATTGTCAAGCAATTAAATAAAATTCAAATATATTTTGCAATAAAATTAAATGAGAGATACACCCTTAGAGAAAAAGGTAATAACACAGAAGTAAAAAGCAACGTGTCGGCAGCCAGTTGTCAGCCAGTGTTGAGATGTTGTGCGGGGCTTTTCTAGATTACAGTTGCTTCTAAGCCTTTAAGTCTTTGCTCATGCACATAATGAACAAATCACTGAAACATTTAACCTATGAATTCAAAGAGTGCATTTCCTTAGTAATGCTGTCATTGAATCAGTGGCTCTGCACCATTGTCTTTCTTCTCAGTCTGTGTTCAAAGCATGTTGCTGAACACCTGCCTACATTGCAGTTCCTCAGGCAATCTGGTTCATCCTTTGGTTAAATGAATTAGACCCTATAGATGCAAAAAGGTGCACAGTTTTGTCTTGCCAGAAATGGGTGCAAATAAGAACAGCCCTCTAAAAATGGAATAAGTTGTGTGACCCAGAAAAGAACATCTTTTGGTGTAAAATGACCAAAAGTAATGCCGTTATGACACTGGCTGAATCTGGTAGAAAGGATATCATCCACAGGAACGTATATTCAAAATACACGGTAACCAAGTATGAGTGCTCGCATACACTGTATGATATATTTAATCTTTTAATTCAGCTACAGCTCATACTCTACGAAAAAACCACAGGATTTAAAAGTTTACAGCTCACCATGTCTGTTCTTACACTGTACGGCCTGATGCTCTGATGTGATCCAACTGCTCACACTCTACATCTAAAACCCACACGTCGGACTCAGAGCCAAGAGATGGCGCTGGTCGGACTTTTCAATTACATCAATCCGTTGTTTTCAGAGAAGAAGAAGAAGAAGTCCTTTGTTTGCACATGCATCATGCACAATGTTCAGGTAAATCATCTCTTAGACACTCATTTCTCTGCTTCAAGAGCAGGATTAGCTCACAAAAATCTCCCGATGGCCGACTGAATTTAAGACACGTTTGATTCTCTCCCCATCTTAGGATTCCTGATCAGGAGGTGGTCGTGAAAGATTAATTGTCCCTTGTTACCCCCTGTATAAACGAAGCAGGATGAACAATGAGGTTGAAATCAAAATTTCTTGAAAAATTTCTTCTTCTGGAGAATCTGCCTGAAAAGGGTAAAAACTAGTAGTGTATGCCCACCTTTAAACAATTCTATATAGTCTTCTTAACATGGAGAGAGTAATATAATTGTCCCTAAAACACTAAATCTGGCATTTCAAAAATAAACCCAACGTTAATTGTCATATTAACTAACCTATAGCAGTAAACGTTTTGTCTGTTATAATATCAGGCAATGACACGTGAAGGGTATTTGTCTATTTAGAGTATAAATGCATTTAAACATCTGACCAGAAGCCACAGCCAACATGATGAATACTTCTCCCCCCTAGTGTATCCTAACCAAACCGAACCACCTGTTGGTGCTTGAAAATCTGAATTACAGTTTAAATTTGAGACTCCATGTTTGTTGACTCAGGTAGAAGGCATACCAGTTCACCTGTTCAAAGAGGTTTACACCATAACAACCATCACATTTGTTCAAGCATGTGGCTTATATGAACTTTTAAAGATTATATACGAACAAGAATTTTATAAATTTAACTAAGCAATTAGGCTATTAATTAAACTAATAATGTTTTTGTTTTTGTTGTTGTTTTTTTTCATCAGGCCTTCAATTAGTTAAGAAAGCTAGAAGTCAGCTTTACCCTAAAAAATATACATGAGGATTAAAGTTTACATAATTTATTATTTTCATTAAAATAAGTTTTCTCATAATAGAAACATAGACATGATGCACTCCAAAAAGATGATAAAACAACATGTAATTGAAATATTCCCAAAGTTAATAACATTAATAATTTATTTCAGTCTTTTATATGATGCAACACCTCCAAACCTACCAGTGCAGTATAATGAGACAATTCCAATCAATCTGTAACCTCTGCTCCTTAACAAGGTAAAGGCATCTATTCCCCTGACTTCAGGTCAGTAAGTAAGTTTGCTATTTTGGATGGCGGCTGTCGATTGTGTATGTACTTTAATAAGCAATCTGCAGGTCAGGCAGATTTATAGGCCCATAGTGGAGTGGAGGGATCAGACTCCCCTGGCCTCCAGTTTCCTTCTGTGCCATTATGCCAGAGTAAGATATAGTGGGATATTGATCCCAATGCCACTTCATTTTGCTATAACTATTACACAATATTCTCCCAGGTTGCGTGTGTCCCCTGATTTATGCTGCCTTGCTATTTACATTACCAGTAAGTGTTTTTCTATATTAAGTGAGGAGAGTCATTCAGCAACAAAAATGGACATGAAAATTCACATTCTGTGTCATGCCTGTCTTTTGCTCTCTGTGATGCATTTTCACAGTAGTAAGGGTCTCTTAGCACAGCACTGCTTCCTGAGTGAGTAATGTATGATGCAGAAATAAATATTTAAAGAATGAACCCCAAGCCAAGCCCTCATTAGTGTATCACAATTGGCCTTGAGGCAAAGTTATTTTCTGCATTATATCTTATTTAAAACACCTACCTCATTACACCTCCTTATTAGAATACTAAATTGAGAATATACTTTAAATAATCTTATGTTGATTTCCCTCCGTGGTCAGTAGTATAAAAAGACAAATCAAAAAAGAAATTATCGCAATGTATATGTTGAGATAACAGATGATAGTTTGTGGTATCATATAGTACTATTATGTTATAGTACAGTACAAATCACTCAGAGCAGCTCTTAAAGCTAAACCAGAAAAAATTCCAATGGAAAAGCATTCAACCACTTGCCCTGCTCTGATACAAATTTAATTAAGTGCTTCACTTCTGCAGATTATATCAAATGAAAGAAACTGTTGTCATAATTAGAACAATTAGGATAAGCAGTCCATGGCCCCTGCGCACCATCACCAGCTGCACACTCCAGATCTGGGTCTTTGCCAAAGTACCTTCCCTCGCATTGCCAAGCTGGTGCTGTGTTTGTTTACACACAGAGCACAGCTGTGTCGGTAAGCATGAATGGGAAGAAAGGCTGGGAGAAAGACACTGTATAGAGCTGACATTCCCACATGGAGCCCCCACAGGTGGCACTGTGCCTCAGATACTGTCACCACAACATCATGCCTCTAGAAAGAAAAAACAAACAAACAAAAGGATTAATGACCCCTAATTGCTTTGGGGCTGTTAAAAATCAGATGAGTACCACATAAGCTGGAGTATGTAAATCAAATCCCTCCTCCTCCTCATCCCTCATTCCCATTGAGGCCCCTTCTACACTCTCCCTTGGCACAATCAACCCTTTTTCTCACATGGGGGCAGGGCAGCAGAGCGGGCTCACTGCCAAGTGAGGGGAGCTGGCAACCATGGTAATGTAAAGACACTTGTTGTTACAATGCTTGCCTGTTACGCTAGCACATGGCAGAAATTAGGTGGCTGAAGAGCAGGTGTGGGGAGAACAGATGGGCACACCATAGGCGCCACGTGCTTCCATGAAAAACAGTAGAAAATGCACGTGCTGCGCTCTCAGTGCTCAAAGCTGGCAGAGCCCGTGTGCATGTCCCATTCATTAAGCGTCCTATTCATATGCAACATTAAGTGTGATTGCACACAAACGCCCCATCAGTAAAAAGATGGAGGGGGGGGTTATTTGCACAGTTTGAATGTGTGCTTATGCATTTTTGATTGTGGCAGTAAATGCTGAAAATGCAATGTAGACATAATGGATTTAGTAGAAAATATTTTATATTTATTTTTTTCACAATTTTTTGGAATATTCAGAAACTTTATTGTACCTTATAACCTTTTGAAAAACACAGAAGCAGGATTATTTATATATATTTATTTTTTAATTAATAAAATGCAACTTGAAGAGAAATGTGTTAAAGAAAAAAAAAGCTTTTTTTTGCTTTTTTTTAAACAACTGTACTTCTTCATACAACAGGAAAAACAGATACAGATGTTAATGGTGGTAGCTACAATTATGGCAGGTTTAAGATACAAGTCTGAGACCAAGTGAGGAGTGAATGATGTCCTCCTGTTTCCCATGTGCCCCACTGCTCCCGGTGTACACATTAACATCAAGTCTTAATGCATTTCTATTAGCTGCATACTCCTCCGCTACATGGATTTGCAGGTGATTTAAAGACAACAACAAACCTGTCCCCTTTTCTAAGTGACATTATTGATATACTGTCACTTCATATTGCAGGTAACGGCTAATGGTTATTTTATAATGCATGTGTCAGATCTGATTTGTACATCCCCCCCCCCCCCCAGACAGACTGTAGTATTTTATTTAATTTGAACTTAATGATTGACCTGAGATCACGGTCACTGTTTTATCAGAGTAAATTCTTAACTCTGCAGAGATGTTAGCAAATATTGACCTTTCACCAACATGGCCTGTCAGGAATAATAGCATAAAGACTGAATTTGATTATACTGCCAGTCATTATCTGGGTTATAGAACTGACATAAAAGTATTCATACTCCTCAAACCATCTCAAATTTTGTCCCTTTAACAAACAGGATTTTTTTTTGTCATGAACCACTGGAAAGTGGAGCCTTACTAAAAATCAGAAATAAAATGTAAAAGGCGTTGATGCAGATGCATTAGCAGTCTCTTAGACAACACCTTGTTTACCCACCTTTCATAGTCGTTATTGTTGCATTTTAGGTTTTTATCAAACAACTTTGTATATAGAGTTTAACTTACTATACTTTGTATAATGGCTAGCTTATTTAGATCGGATGAAGCTCAGTTTTAAACTTCCACATAACTTTCTCCCCGACTTGTATGCCATGTTGCTAGGTCATTATCTACACTAATGTTTTCTGACAAATCTCTGGAGCCCTCATTTAACTTGAGTAATATTACTTCTAGAAACACTACTCTAACTTAATTACAATCATGACTACCTAACCCAGCTCCATTAGATGCACATAAGCTTTTTCTAAAGTGCTGAGCATGCTGTGCCATATGCAGGACAAGTATACAACTATACAGATTACATGACGTCTTCAGAGAACAAGTAGTGTGCACTGTTCAAACATGCACACTACTTTGAGCAGTATGATCTTGAAAGCTTTGTGTAGTGGAAAATATTGGAAGTGTACACTTGGTGCAACTGATTTTATATTAAGATATATAAAGAAGTACAATTTCATATTTTATCACACTAATTTAGCCTTATAATATTTTTTATATCATTTGCATATACCATCATAAGGGGAATGGTTTTCCCAGAACAACCATTCTGAGCATATTTTGAGCAAACATTTGCTAAGAGGTGGAGAAAGGCTATAATACAGGTGAAAGGGTTTCTTTTCATTTGCAAATGTCATACACAGACTTCAGGAATATATTTGTTACACACACACACACACACACACACACACCCACACACACACACAAATATATATATATATATATATATATTTGTGTGTGTGTGTGGGTGTGTGTGTGCGTGTGTTTGTGTTTATAATTTGAGTTTTGCATAGTATGAGACCTTTAAGTTAAAATGTATTTTATCCTTTTTAAGGCAATCAAACATGATTGAAGTATATATTGTGTAAACCTTTTATTCCAGAGTCCCCATGATACAGACCCCGTCTTTTCTTTAATTTTTTTACTCCTTGTCTGATCCAGTGTTTCCCCAAAGTAACCCTGCATGCCCCTTTGTTGTGGATTATCCCACATACCAGCATGAACATAGACTCCATCAGGGTGTGTTTATGTGCTGGTTTACGAATTGTGTGAAGAGGAAACCAGTCTTCCACTTATGTCCAGATCTTAGAGGACCCCAATTTGTTAGGCATTATTCAGAACACCTGCTCGAAGAGCGACCTGTGCCACTGGATTACTTTGTGTACCCAGTGGTTTCCTGTTTGCTGGCCTCTTTGTTTCACCACTTCAGTCATCAGTGACATTTGAAATCAATTTAACAATTGTGACTGAGACTGATTTGAGTATGCAAATGCTCACATGGGGCGATAAGCAGTAAGCATTAAGTAGACTGGAGTAAGGGGGGAAAAAGCCAAGCAGAGGTGACATGCTGTGCATTACTCTGACATTAAAAAGCAATAAGACATCAAGTGTTGTTCTAGGCAAACCAAATAAAAAAACAAAAAACAAATTTAAACTCAAATTATTCAGCGAGCAACTAACCTGCAAGGAAAAAAAAAAACTGTGTTTGAGGGAGAAAAAAGTAAAATAAAATACAATGCTAAGAAAAGGAAAAAGAAAAAAAACTAGGTCAAAGAGGGGTCAGGAATGGAGCAAAATGAGGAAACAAATGAATAAATTCATGTGCCACAATATGAAAGGTAAGATGGAGGAGAGTGGAGCTGGTCTTGGAGTCATCAGCAGAAGATTTTTATTGCCCGGACAGTGAAGGCACTCACAAAAGCACAGGGAAGATTCAATTAAGTATCATATGCAGTGACCTTATTGCCATGGTTACAGGACGGTGAAAAATATTAATCAGGCCTGCGCTTACAACAAGGAGAAATAGAATGGTGGAAGGAGACGAGCGACAGCGGTGAGGCAGACAGAGGGAGAGAGGGTAATGGCACAGCCCCTGCGTGTTTGATTTGATGCATTTTAATGAGTGAAGTTGCAAAAGTTCATAACTGTCCCTTGCTTGCTTTGAACATCTGCATGCTGACTCTGAAGATGCCACTTTTGACAACAGATCCCTTCGCTTTTGTTATAAATAAATTTCAAAACGCCCCTGCCTCCATCAGCACTAGCCCTGCTCACATTTACACAAAGACGAGTCAAACATGTGAAATGAACTCAATTCCAAACTCATTTCATACCGGGAGGGGGGTGGGGGGGCTAACTCACTTTTCAGCTCAGAAAGATTTATTTTAGTTCCTTCCCTGTTTTTCAAGTTGAATTTCATGTGCCACAATTTTTGTTGACGCTTCCTTGGCAAGGAAATAAAACAATCCTTGCACATCTACAATCCATCACACGCACATGAATCCATTAATAACCCAACTTGCAAATGTTTGCCACATGAAAATGAAATGTTTTCATCCATCAGTGTGCTTTTTTCTGTGTAAGGGTACACTTACACATGATTCTAAATAAATCCTTGAAAAAAAAAAAAACCCTGGCATACGGTTACAGATGCATGCAAAAATTACGCCGATCATTTTCAATCATATTCCATTATGATGTTTCTCTCAGTCATATTTTCTCGCACGCTGCAGAAGGGGAAAGTTGAAGATTGTTCTGTTTGATGAAGCTGTAGTGTGTTTGCTCACTGTCTGCAGGGACTGTCTTAAAAACAATCAATCTGAAACTCCCCCCGCTGAGCAAAATGTTAAATAAACAAAGACAGGGATAAACAAAATCCTTCCATTTCAATGTCACTAAGAAGAAAGCCAACATTTTTACACCGTGGTTGTGAACAGAAGGTGGCAGCCATAATGAGATCCACTTTTAAACTTTGGACAGATACTTTTTCTCAAACATTAATTAAGTTGTAATGTTTATAAAACCTATATTTATGGCCTCTAACATGGCACAGTGAATTTATGCTACTTTGTACTCTATGCAGTGATCCCTTAATAAAATGTTAAGATGTTACCATAAACACAGATGTCAAAAAGAAATGACCACCATAAAAGAAATATGATGAATAGTGATGAAAATTGACAATTTTAGATTTATAATGTTTTAAAAAATGTATTATATTGTTTTTGCCTAAAGTAAAAATATAACTTGATAAAGCAGCTGCTTTCACTTCTTCCATTTGAAAGATGAAGGCAAGAGAGTATGTCTTTCAACTAAATCAGAGGTGTGTGTACCTCCATAAGTCTGGAAAACCACTACAGTATAAAGCTACTGGACTAAATTTCTGCCTATTCCCATTACTAAAAAAAGAAGTTTAAAAGAATTTAAATTTTAGTTGGTAGGTCTAAACAAGGGCTCACGTCTATCACATCATGAGAATCAATACTCGGTGCAAAGAAAAATCTCCAAAGCTCACTTTTAGAGAACTTCTGCTTAGAGTTGTGTCATGAGAAAGTGATGCACCAAGAAAACCATCTGTTAAAGTGCTTTTGTGCACAACATTTCAGTCTTGTTTAATAAACGTGGGCTACCTTGCAAAATTTAGTTTTTAATTTTTCACTTTCGCAAACCAACTACACATATTATGCCTATCATTTTGCTGCGTTACAGTCATTATTTCCAGACCTTCTGTATAAAACAACAACGTGGACTTTCATTATATGAAAATTCCTCCAATTCCCAAAACACCTTGAAACATCTTTAGCCTAGAGATATTTTTTTTTCAAGAATCTACAAATAACTCTTTACAAAAACATTAATATTCACATTTTTGCTCTTTCATTGATAACATTAATCAGTGCCTTTGTTAAATGTACTCTATCACAGAATCATTTATTAATGGTCAATCATCCATTGTAGAAACTAAGAGTTATCCTTCACAACAAACTCCAAGGATTGTAGCTGTAACATTAAATATACAGATTATATAGTTGTTTTTTTTTTAACATAAACACAAGCTATTATCCTAATAGTTTGAATCATGATGCATTTCCTCATTTCAGGTCAGATTTATTCAAATCTAAATAATGATTTAGATTTATTTTCAGAAATAAGCAGGTATGACTGCAAAATGGGAAAAATATACCACTCCTGTCATCTCTGCTGAAAAACCCATGGTAAGACGGACTGTGTTTTTGTGCTTTTAATGGCAACTTTCCTGCTAGAGGAAGTTGAGCCAGACACCTAAGGAGTATCCTTCAAGTTTCAATTAAAAGTGTGGTTGATGTACGTTAACGTCAGTTTTTACTTTGTTTAAAGTCTGGCTCAGGTGTTTTAGGATTATGGTTTAAGAAAGTTAACTTGTAAGTCTTTGTAAATAACACTACTTGTTTAATGAGTGAAACCTATTTAATGCAGGTTCATTTTGACTTTATTTTGAAGCCACTCTTTATATAAGTATTTTTTCAGAGGAAGTAATACATAACTTTTAAATTGGAATTTTAAGTCAAAATATGATCAAAATATGCAAATTAACTTTGAGCATTCTGTATAGAATTCCAACACTCATGTTTAGGTGTGAAAGTAGAAAAAATACATTTTTTAATTTAGGTATGAAAACCAATAGTCTTTCATGTTTGCACATTTCTGATTGTCATTTTCTCTCTCTCTCTCCTTGTCTGTCTGTCTGCCTGCCTGCCTGCCTGCCTGCCTGCCTGCCTGCCTGCCTGCCTGCCTGCCTGCCTGCCTACCTATATATATGTGTGTATGTAATGTAAAAATGT
>JAUZNJ010054025.1:0-14913 GCA_034780135.1 Jordanella pulchra | reverse complement strand
AAAGCAATGTTTTTAAATGTAATTATGTGCTCATGATATCATTCAGTATTTAGCTTTGTTTACCATTTTGTCTCACATTATTAAAAACTATTCTGCTGTAATTAAAATATAAAGAAAAAGAGAAGAAAATAAATTGAAGTGCCCTTATTAAAAACAGTACTAACATAATAAACAATTATAAGACTAGCCTCTTTTAAGATGAGAATCTATATACACATACATTATAGTATCATTTTGTAGAGCATAAGCGCCACATAGCAATAGCATAAAAATTTACAGTAATTAAAATCTGATTTGGACATGACCAAGGAAGGACACGGAATGAAGATACGCATATTTGCAAGATACCTTAGACTACATTGTAAGCTTTTAAGCTTAAGATTGAATTTCACTTAAAATGTAACTCCTTTAAAAATAGTTCCTTATTTGACTTCAATGTGGAAGTGTTTATTTTACTAATAGCATAAATTTAGTTTTATAACGAGTTTCTCATTTACAGTTCTCAATTAGAAAAACCTTGTTTTGAAGTCATAAGTGTAAATTCCATACAATACCCATAAAAGGATGTCACATTTATAAAATAAAATAAAATACTTAAGATTTGATACCATTTCCTTTGGTAGGTAGGGTGGTCCCAATCTACAAATTAATGGCAAATTCAAACTAAATTCTGGAAACATAAAAACACAAAAAAGACTAAGGGTCTTCAATCAAAAAAAAAAAAAGAAAACCTGATGCAATACAAAAAAGCTACAAGTAGTCAAAACAGTTGCAAGTTAAGAAAGGCTGCAAACGGATGTAATACAGGCCACTGGGGAAAACAATCATCTACAAATGGTACCAGATCATAGACATTAATATGAATGAATGTAGATCTGGGTCGCATAGTGGCCCAGTGGGTAGCACTGTTGGTTTGCAGCAAGAAGGTTCAGACTTCAATTCCCTGCCTGGGGTCTTTAAGCATGGAGCTTGCATGTTTTCCTTGTGCAGGTGTCGGTTCGCTCTGGGTACTCCGAGTTCCTCCCATAGTCAAAAAACATGACTGTTAGGGTAATTGGCATCTCCAAATTGTCCTAAGGTGTGATTGAGTGTGTGTCCAAGGTTGTACGTCTTTGTGTATCTCCATGTTGCCCTGCGACAGACTGGCAAACTGTCAAAGGTGTATCCCACCACTCGCCTATAGAGTGCTGGAGATAGGCACCGGCCCCACCGCAACCCTGATAGAATGTGCGGGAGAAGATAGATGGAAACGATCTGTTGCAAAGAAACATGAACAGGATGCCATCCATGAGACATTTTCCTTTGAATTGTTTTTAAAAGTTTAATCTTTCTGAGCGTCCTGTTTATACCTTACTAAGGACCCTACTAAGGGTCTGGCCTATATAATTTGATTATCGTTTCCCCCTAGTCATCTGGAGCAGAATGGGGGGGGGGGGGATCCCACAAAGGCAAGAGAAAAATCCTGGTAAAGCAACATTCTTCAATTTCAAAAAAAGACGGATGCAAAAATGAAATTGCTCCAATCACCAACAAAAGTAAGTTAAAAAAAAGATGCAAACTCGCTCATCAAAACCACAGTACACAAGACCACTAGGGGCAGCGGACCGCCAAGTCATATGGGACCAGATCCTCAAATATTGAGTGCCAAGGCCAAAGGTAACAAGTAAAACGAAAACATAACTTTTTTTGCATCGTGTCCTTTATTCCTTTTGTTTCATTTAATTTGCATCGCCGTCATTGTTTGTGGCTTACATCTTCCTAAATCGGTAGCATAACTTCATGAATAAGTCTATTGCCATAAACATTAAAAATGCGAATTGGATAAAAAGATTGATGTTTTTTTTATTACATATTAAATAAATTTAAAATATGTATGATACAAAGTATTGGACAGTAAGTGATGGTGTTTCACAGACTACTGTGCTTGTAAAACTTCAAAGCAGATAACAGGCAGCAGGGGTAGGCCAGTCGATCCAGTGCTTGTCTGAATGAATGACCATGTTAAGCTCTTAAAGCAGAGCATTAATCCAGGATTTTAGAAGCAAAGCTAAGTTTGGCACCTTATCATGGCGGGGCCATACCTTAGACTGAGTTCAATCATTATGCAGAAGCACTTCCAGCCTTGGTCACAAAAAAAGTGCAAATATAAGATCCAATGCTACTAGACTCTAATGATTGTACTGTTAGCTCATTATATCCGATCTTTATCTTACTATTTAGCATTTTAAGTTCATTTCAGTAAATGTTAATGTAGTTCATGATGATATCCATTAATCAAGATACATTTGAAATTTTAACTTGTCGCCTTTTGTCGACCATCTTTTGGTAACTATTTCCCCCCTTAAATGCAGTTTTCTAAACAAAGCAGCCAAATGTTTCATTTTTAAAATGCATTAGGTTTTGTCAATCTCAGACATGCTCAAAGTTTTATCTCAGAGCCAGAGTGACCCCCTTGGCCAATTTCAATGCCAGCACAATCATCATTTCTCTGGACATACAAAAGGCCAGAGCAGAGCTGACACAAAACCAAGACATGCTCTGCTCAACTCCAGAAGCACACAGACCACCTCAGATCAGCAACAAAAATGAAAATATTAAGAACTGAGAGCTCCTGACCATGCATCTGCAAAACTGACATCATTATGTTCAAGCAAATCAAACAAAACACTCATCCCCCAGAAACAATAACATTAAGTACAAAATTATGTGACTACATATTTCTCCACCCTCTTGCACAAAGACATGCACATGCCAATCTAAGGATGCAGCTATATGGATTTGACTAAGGCTTAGAGGTAGAGCAAAGGCTAAGAAAATAGTAGGGTTATTAGGGGCATTTCACTTACTTATAAATGCTCCTGCACAAAGGAACTGATTTATCATCCAACATATGAAAAGAATACCAAAGAAGTTGCAGAGAAAAGAAATTAAATGACAGCGCTATTAAAAATAAAGGAGGGAGTCAAAATAGCACTGCCGCAAGAAGGCTTTTTTGCTTATAATTTTCACAAACAAACAGGCATTATGTGAGAGAATACACAGCACATCAGTTTTAATTAATGTCTCCATATTTACTCTGCTAGATGCATTGCTGATACACATGTCATAAATAGTCTAAGAGAAACTCCTGCCACTTCCTGTGTGAAATTTATAGGGAGATTTAGAATGTGGGTCACCACTGTCTGACAGTTTTATTCTAATTTATCATTAAAGTGTTACACAAGAAGAAAAACATTGACAGTTATTAAACATGTCTGATTTTTAATAAATTCTGGTGTAACTTAAGCTAAAAAGAATACAGTTGAACACTTTTCAGTCTTTTTTCTTCATCTGGGGAAACAGTCTAACCTTTTCCACTGTGACTTGTGTGAAATATGTTCGATGTATATTTTACCTTTAGGTATTTATTTTTTTCTTTCAGACCAACTCAAAAATATTTGTCTATGAATCATAACCAACTCTATAGAAGTTTGTTTTGTGACTTTTAAAATCTTATTGCTTAAAATATTTACATTCTTTTTTGAAACTGAGATCTAAACCCAAAGGTTTTTCCTTGGGCCGTAATGAGTTATAAAATTGATCAATCATTTTTTCAAACAGACCCAGTGAGTCTTCTGATTGTTTGATGTCACACACTAATAAAAAGTTCATATTATTGGAAACAAACACTGCTTTTATTTATCAAATATTGTAAGTGTTTAAACCATTCAACAATCCATAGAATATATAAACTGTCAGATATAATTCCACATTCATCACATCTCATCTCTAGATATGTACAACAGGAAAAATACAACAAATTAACATTGGATGCTGTGCATTGTAGATGTGTGTGTGTGTGTATGTTGGTGAATGTAAGCGAGAGAGCCGGTGAGTTAGGGAGCGAGAGACTCCAAATGATTTCAGCCCTAGAATAAATCACTGTCGCCACAGAAAAAGGCCGACAGCTATGATGGATGGCTGAAATTTTTGTGTTGATGTCTTTAGTATTGCTGACAATTTGGTTGTCCAGGCTTTTTCACTTTTCCTGTGCCTGTGTGTGGTTTAGCACCATGTTTTGCTCCTGTTTATTAATATGTTTTTAGGTAAAAGGGGATTATATTAACTATTTCTACTAATCAGTTGGAATTTTTACTTTATCATGATGTCCAGAATGAAAAAACATAGTGATGAAACATTTAAGTAAATAAAGAAGATACTTTTGGAAAAATATCGTAAGCAGAGATTTGTGTATTGAGGCTTTGAACCCCATTTCACATGTGCACCATAGTCACATGACCTTCCTGTATCCTACACGCAGTGTCTGATTGGATAACGTGCCACCTCATGACATGGTGACTGTTCGCTGTGCGTGGAGCTTCACTCTGTCTGTCTGTCACTAGAATCTTTTCTTTACAGTACGTCATCTACGCAAACTGGAGATGAAAAGTCATCTTTCTGCACCTGATCATGACCTATTTTTTTATCCTGACATATTATCTCATGTGCCATAGACGTTACATGTCTGATGAACATTTACCTTGTCTGTTAAATAAAATTCTTAAACATATAAAAAAACAAGCAAAATACACACAATGAAAGTGCACATTCTGCTCAGTAAACCAACTCTATATGCATATGGAGATATGTAAACAAAAAAAAATGTAATCTCCACCCTTGCATATACATCTACTACATAAAAAGTTAGGCCACTGTATGCCAGTCCCCCCACCACCTCTACACTCCATCTGCTCTCATCTAACAGGATCAGAGAAACACACTTCCCACAAACTTACAATCAATATTTTCTCCAGCAAATCAGAACAATCACAGGCTCAGTCCCAGTCCCACACTAACTCCACTTTAAATGGTAAAGACTTTAAGGAATCACCCATAGAACAGAAATGACTAAATAAAATCAATTAAAATAAAATACTGACCTTACTGCCTTTTTTCCCTTTTATCTCTGATGTCCAATCCCTTTTTATCTTCTGCTGGTTCTTGTCCTCTCTTTCTCTCTCTCTCTCTCTCTCTCTCTCTCTCTCTCTTTCTCTCTCTCTCTCTTACTCTTTCTCTAGTCTAAGTAAGTCATGCGGGAGCTTTTTCCTGCTCCTGCTCAGTCCTACGCCACTGTATTAGTCTGATTTCACACTCTGCAGCCTTGCCTCCCGTCCTGAAGGGGACGGTGAATGTGCTGCTTATTTAGAAGCCGGCACACACTACCTGGGCTCGTAGGCAACTGTTTAAAGCACGAGGCAACATCCAGGGTGCATAATACCCACCGCCTCCTCCAACACCACACACTCACACACAGATCCGTCTTCTCTCTCCATCTTGCTCAAACACATACACAAACTCACACCCTTGCTGGCTGGCTGACAAGATAGGAAACACACTACAGCAAGGTAAAACACACACTCACTAAGACACACACACATAGGCAGGCAGACTGTCAGAGGTCTCTCTACCTTGGCTGGGATAGCAGGCAGTGTGAGAACACACACACAGGCACACTGAGATGGGCTGGCCGCTCCGTTCTGTCTCCTTCTCTCTAAGTGTTTAGAAGACAATTTCAACAAGGGATTGCTCCCAATCTACTAGGGTGATCCACATGGATGAGTTATAATATGCTTGCCACTCTCTCCCTCTCTCTTACCCCCCTTCACCTCTTCTTCCCCGGTTCCCTCTCTCTCATCACTATCCTCCTCGCTCACTCTTTCACTTTTGTGCACGTTGTTTTAGCCTATTATCGAGTCGTCAGTGATTTCAGTTCAGGAGGAGAGATTTCCCTTCTTGGGTTTAATATTTTTCCCCTCTGTGGATGTACACAAGATGGGCCAAAGACTGTCTCCACCTGAATGTGTATTAGTATGATGCATTATTTATTAAAAAGCTGCATTCATTTTTTCCCCCTGATATGCTGGTGGACACGCAGGGGGAAGGGAGGAGCGGTGACGACTGCATCAGGGGTGTATTTGTGATATGTGTACTTAGGGAAGGCAAGCAACGGGGGGTAGGGATGGAGGGTCAGGATTTGGAAGAGCAGGATTCTGAATGGAAGAGAAAAGAATATATAAAGAATAATTTTAATTTATTTAGTTATTCAGTTGCTGGGATTGCCTTATCATCCAAGGTGCTGCCTAATGACATCAGTACTGGCTCCAAGCTATCCCAAATCACACTGCTACTCATTTTTCATCAAAATGACTTAGAATGATCTGTGAGTGATTATATGTTTGTGTGCTGCTGCTGGAGTGACAGACAAACAAAGATAAAGTGAAAGAGAAGCTATGGTATCCTAAAATATATTAAAAAGTGCTTATTTCTTAGAGAAACACCATCTTATATATATAATATGTTTTCTAATATTAAATATATGACATTAATAAAAATGACATAAAAAAATCACAAAGCATTAGATTCTAATTTGCCCTTATTTAACAATGACACTTATTTCCAGAATTAAAAGTTTGTTTAACTGTGAAAAATTATCTCAAAAAGGAAAAATCTTAGTTAGCTTTAGCTGCTAAAGTTTTAGAAATACTGTCAAAATAAAAAATACATTTTACAGCTACAGCCCAGGGCATTGCAAGCCATCAAGCTGTACTGGGGCACATAATTCCATTTTTATATATCAGTTTATATATTTGAGGCTATAAAAATGTTGGAAATAAAAGAAAAAAAATACCGTAGTATTCTGGTTTTAATATCATTATGTGTCAAACATAGTTGATAAGAAAGCTAGACAGTACAGGAAAAAAGCTACGAGCAACACTTATGGGAAAGAAAATATATATCACCTACTTACTAACTGAACACAATCATTGATGTTTACATTAAACTAAAATAAGCATCAAAAAACGATCCAACATTTTCTGCGTTAATATTTGTATGTAAAACTACTTTACCCATTAACAGTAAAAGTGCATTTTTGGTTTATGGCTTTAAAGTCTGAACATCAATTCACACATTTCCTAAAAATGATGACGTTTCAGCTGCCTCAAGAATCTTATTGGTGCGAAAAGTAATCTGCAGAATGTTTAAATCATTACTTATTCCTGTATTCTATTTATTCTTGTAGCTTTTTTCAAATTGGGTAAGTGCTTTATTATTAAAAACTATTTTCTTTTATTAAGTGGGATTGAATTTCTAATCAAATATCAGACTATACATAACTATGTTTAAATCTAGACGACTGAAGAAACGTTATGATTTTGAGCATGTCAAGACTACCATAGTGTGTTTAGTTAGCAAAAAGACAATAATTCAATAATTTACCATTTACTTATAGTCTCTCTAAGATTAAAACAGGGGTTTCAGAAAATTTTTTACTTGGGAGGCTTATATTTTTTGTCTTTCTTTTTAGGATAAAAAAGGAGGTTAAGGCTAAAATTGGTTAAAATTGTGTAAAAACTGGTTAATTAGTTTTCCAAACTGAATCCATCTTAAAACTTCCACATTAGGGCCTAATGTGGTTGAATCCAAATCTGATTTTTGATTTATCTGTGTATATCAACAAGGAAATAACTCTCTAAAAAACAAAAAGCAGACTATCTTTTAAATAATGATCCCACTATTTGTTATTGATTTTTATTCAGGGAATTCTGAAAGGAAATATGAATAAAATGTTTCTAAAGTAATAGCTGTATAAAGTTTTTGAACCCAATAATATAAAATGGGAATGGACAAATAATTATTAGCATAATTTTGAGAGTTGAACATTGAAAAAAAGGGGCTTACAGCTTACAAGCTTAAAGTGCCTGCTTCAGCTTGAGTTGTCCCGCTGGTCAACAGGCTGCTGCAGTGGGCCCCCATGGGAGTAAACGTTAAGGCAAAAGTCATGACTCTTGAGTGGACTCTCAAGACTCTGTCAGCACTACCAGAAATGCCCCTTCTCCTGGAGCAGGAGTAGCAGACTAACCCGACAGAAATACATCTGTCTAGGAAAATAACTCTTATGTAGTGTGCTGTATCTAAAATGTGTGACAATATTCCAAACACTGAGAAAAGTAAGTTTACACAGTACAGTACTTGCAACTTCATTACAAATATTGGACAACTTATGCACTATCAGTTGATGCAGCTTGTATTGCATTTTACTTTTCCTGGGTACAGGATGCTAATCTGCTATACATGCAAGGAGAAATAATATGACCCAAGGGTATATTGAACCATTATATCACTGGCATTAGAGCTTAAGTACAGCTAGAAAATTACTTCATATATTGCCAGGGCATCTTAGTCATATTAAAACCATAATGATCATAAAAACTTCCTAATATTATTTTTTAAAGCCCCTGTAAAAAATATCTTTCCCATTGTTTAACAATTTTAATTTGAGAGAGACTAAGTGAAGTGAGTGAAAGGAGAGGAAAGCCCTAGTTATAAGTCAATGAGAGAAAAAGTAAGCCTTAATCTTTCCACTCTCAAGTTCACACTGCTCTGCTTTTCTGTCAGTCTTTTTCCCATCATGTTTCAAGTCAGAAAAATAGGGATTATATAAACTACAGCATCTAAATTAATGAGTGCCATGGTTTAACTAAGTAGCCCTATTAGCAGTTCTCCTTGACCTCATCCTCTCCATCAGACCACAGAGACAACAGCCTGTACTCAAGTGACCTGCTTCCCCTGCTGCGTAAATCATATTCAAGACACGCAACCTTGTAACATCACTAAACACTCAAAGAGTTAATGTTTCCTTCCTTTTCACTCCTGTTTTTCAACTTTCAATTTTCCTGAATAGCATTATTATGTTTTATTAATATCTTTGAATTATTACTCATTTTCCTCTTTAAATGGAGTGCCTTAATTCACATTTGAAGTACTCATCAAGGCTGAGCACCGCAATGAATGTGGAAGGATACATTATGCTTGCAAAAATGCAAAGAGTGAATTAAAAATATATAACAATACTGAAATATTAAGTATTAATTTCAAAAAGATAATTTGCCAAAGAAAGGGAAAAAAAGGCCTTTTCATTACTTCTATGACTTTCTTTTTTAAGTGTACTGCTCTATGAATGAATAATGTGTAATTACCTTGTACCTGTGAATCAAATAGAATTTGAAAAAAATGTAGCTTGAAGTATCAGTAAGCCCTGTGTATCTGTATTTATTTTTATCAAATCTGAGCATGAAATCATCATGGGTGGTGTATGAACATATGAATTAAGGTAAAAGTTCTGCTGAACAGCAAAGTATTAAATGAGGTTTACTCACAAAACTCAACACTCAAAATCTCCCCTTACACAATACTTTCCCAAACTATTTATCCCTTCTGTTCAACTCTTTCTTTTTCTCTTTTTTTCTACAAGGGTGAACTTTAATTCCCATGATCACCCTTGAAAGCATGACCTTGTGCTGTGTGACAGGAGATAGCCGCAGCATGAAGACAGGATGCCACTTATCATCAAGGGACGAGGTGGCTGTTTAATTTCACACCACCAGTGGCTAAAACCTCTGTTAGTTTGGAGTGCCACAATGGCAGCCACGCTTGGGGAGCAGATGTCCTCGTGAAGGAGTGTAAAGAGGGAGGAGGTTGTGTAGGGAGTAAGGCAGGAGGGAGGAGGAATGAGGGTTTTGGTGTTCTGTGTGTGTGTGTGTGTTGTTCTGTCAGTATGTATTGTGCTCAGAGCTCAGTCTGACACTGTGCACATGCCCAGTAAAACAGCGCCTCTATCTTTCACAGGTGAAAAAAAACAGCACCAGGAGCCATACATGTAGTTAGCATGCCTTTTGGTCAAGCTTGCAGACTCTGACTGGAGGCTGCAGAAATCTGGTCAACACGGCCGCCCCAAAGATCATGGGCACGATGTTAGATGCAAGATGAGTTTTGCACCCCGTGCGGAAACACATATGCCAAAAAGAAGAGCTTTCTGCCATCGACTGTCGCCGCTTATGAACTTGAGCTGTGGTCAGACGGTAGTCTGTTCAATCTGAGCTCCCCCATCCCCCTTTCACAGACCCTCACTGAAACCTGACACAGACACATACTGTGCACATGATCAACTGATGTCTCACATGACTGCATGCTTGAACAGTAACCAGTGAATCCCAAAAATCACTAAAAAAAATAATGCTGTAGTAAGTGCCGCAAGAAAATGGCGTCCCCTCTCAAACATGGCTGCTTACCATTGGCCACACAGAAGCTGGGGGAGAAAAAGGTCACCTCTCGCATCATTTAATACACATCCCTCCCTCCCACCCCACACATATCTCTATTGCAGCTGTTTTGTCCTATGTAACACACCCCCGCCCCGACACACACACACAACGCAAACACCTTTTGTTTTCCTCCCCCCCCGGTCACTCTTCTTGTCCTATACTGCTTTTATATGCAGACATATTCTGCAAGACACAGGTAGCTGCATTAGAGTAATAAGACATTAAAAAGTGCTTTCAAGTTTCTAAGACAACTGTATCTTGTAGACCAAAATGCAAAAAGGGACATGTATGTGTTTCCTCTTTTCGTGAAATGCAGCAAGAAAAGCTGTAGCTTGTACTTCCATTCCTCCCCAGCATGATTTCAAATCTCCTACAAGTCGTATTGTCCAATCAGCTATATTAGATTTTTCCCTACTCCCCCAGTGTCATTTTTCTCAATTTTCAATATAAGATGGTAAAGCACAGCATGCTTAAAATGCATCTTGACTGCTTGATTTCTATTTTCATAATATAAGAAGATCAAGTTAAAGATTATAAATGTATATTCAGCTGAGGGGGAAATGTTCTATTGGCTCTCAAGGGTGAGAGCCCGCTCTAAATCGGTAAGTCACCCCGATTTGGAAGACGAATGGCCTGGTTTGGAGTTCATTGCATTTCGTCTCGGGCGAGTGGTCGATGTAGTGGTGGCCCCAGCAGGCTGTGGTGGCTGCTGATGTGTATGGTTACCAGGGAATAATGAGGCAGCGACCAGCCAGAGGTTTGGCTATGTTTCGTTCACCGTGTACTAGCAGGTGTAATAGGGCCATTGTTAAATGTGAGTGGACATAGCGTATATATGCTCTTTCAAAAATGTGAAAATACATCAAAATGATCAACCCTTAATGTTCTGTTTATCTTCTTATTTGTCTGCTACTAGACACTAGCCTGTTTCAACTCCTCACTCTGCTCTCAGGAAGAATAAAAACCTTTCAAGACGACCATAACCATGCATTACCTATCTTTAATCTTGCCTCTCTTCCTGAAAGACATTTTGCCAATCTAAGCCTATCTGGTTCACAACAGGTATAAATTACTTTAACAACCTGGCCACCACATTCAGCTACATACAAACAATTTTGTTCAAAGCACACAGCTGCATTTAGACCAAAGAAGGGCATCAGAGCCCTGTTTCAGTCCAAATACGGGCATATTTTATGACCATTAGATTTGGCCCCTGATTTAAAACATCAAAATGCTTTTGTCATAAATAGCATAAGTTATTTTCTTTTTTTTTTTTCTTTTTTTTTTTCTTTTTGCATTTTTCTGAGTACAGACTTATACAAGTGAATGATACACTTCTTTAAATCGCAAAGAAATAATAGTGTAGAACATAAAGGCTTTTCCACAAAGAAGAACAGGCTCAATTAATGTAATCAATACTTTACCACAGAAAAAACTTTAATATTATAATATTATAAATTATAAATAATATTATAACACAGGCCTGTGTGTGATTCTAATTGCTTGATGAGAGTACTTTAAATATCACCATTCACTCTTTCAGATAGTTTCCGTAAAACCTTAAACCTAAAATGAAAAAAGCAAGGTTTTAATTATTAAAAGGCAACATATCATATTTCAGGGTCAGAAAGCTGAAACAGAATATCATGAAACCTTTAATTACCATCAATCTTAACATTATTGTATTGTAGTTGGTATTATTTTATGTAGATAATCCATTTTCTTCATTTTTTCAAAAATAGTTGCTTTATTATGCTGTCAAAACAGGAACAATTTACTCTAAATGGACAATAACATAACATTTATAAATAAAAAAAATCTTCCTAACAATTGCAGTCTTTGAATGAAGGAATGAAAGAACCAAAGATAAAAAAATATGATACAATATAGTTATGGCTATGCCTTACTAAACAGAAAGATGTAGCAGGGAGTTGACAGCAAGACCACTAAGATAAACAATAAAGATGTTAGGTAAAGTCTTGCTGGGGTTTTCAACTATTGTGTGTATTGTCTCAGTACAAAACACCTACTACGTTCCAAAGATCAAATTAATAAATAATCCAATAATAGATCTCCTCAAACAGCCCCCCTTACATGCTGCTGAAGAGACTTGTTTTTTCTTTGTCTGGGCCATATAACCCAAATCAGAGCACATCTGACTGATTATGCAATTTTAGTAAACTCACAGCCATAACACTCACGTAAACTGGTATTTATATACATAATGTATGTTGGAAAAACTAGCAGAGAAAAGGCTGTATAAGACTTGAATGCTTGCATAGTGTGAATGGTTAGACAATGTCTTTTAGGAAAATGCTTTAACAGCAACATTACTATAGGGTCGTTACATCCAAACAAGTGAATCAACAACTGAACATTTGTAGGAAGGTGACCCACTAGCACAACCTATTCTGCTTTTTAAAGTAATGACCACCATGTTGTGCACAAATTCCTGACTTTTAAACAATAGATAAATATACTTTTTTATACATTTCTCAATTTCAAACAATCCTGAGATATAATTTTATAGACTGTAGGAAATTAAAATATGTGTCTTTTTATAATTTATATTTGTTCTTTTACTTGTCACAATTTAACTGTTCTTGTTTTTTAAACTATAAATAATTTTAGAAAGCAAGAGGTGAGGAAGGGGGAGAGAAACAATTTCTGGTCTCTGTGGAGTTTTTTTCTGGCATTCTGGCAAGTAAAGTACATTTTACCTGTAATATTTGGGTTTTAAAAACTAATAACCTTCTTAAAATATTGGTATAAATTGATCCTGGCATACCCCCAATGTTTATTTAGGCCTACGGATTTTTGTGGTTCCTTGAAAGAAATAACATCCAGGCTAAACAACTGTGTCACTGATAGAAAAAAAAACAATAAACTAATATACACTAAACATAAAACTATCCACCAAATCAGACTTACTTAATAAAGAGAAGTCTATTCTTACATGCAGTTAAAACTGAGATGCGAGGCAAAACTTTTAAAGTCTATAATAGTGTTGATGCAGATGACAGGTAATTAGACTGATCATACATGTTATACAACAGACAGCGAGAGTCCCAAGCTCCATTTCTGTTCCCGGACAGCCTTAGATTAAAAATCCCCAAAGTCCATTAGGCTAAACAGCCAGGGGGAAGACTTTATATCAGCACAGAAAAATGATAGTAAACTCATGCAATCATGCTGCAGATCAATTATGCATGAATTATATTTTTCTTAGACGACAAAACAACTTATGGTATTTCCCCTAAGTATACAATTGCTGTTATTCGGGAAGCATGTATATGTGTGGAAACTCTCTAAATAAGGGATTTCCTAAAGATTTATCAGCCTCATGTTGCTTGGTGAAGTGAAAACAGTAAGGATGAGTTGTGCTTTGACTGTTAAATACAGAAGCCACAGGCAAAGCTCAGGAAGGTCCTCAGTGCTGATAACCTATACCACTATAAATCTGATCCTAGAAAACATACCCAGAAACTAAAAAGCTTTGTGTGGTTGTGCTTTTTTATAGAAACTGAAGATTGGTTTATTAGAGAAATAGAAGAGGGAAGACGAAGCAGGCTTGATTAAGGCACGTTGGGGGGGGTCCCTTGACCTGACCTGTCTCTGCTTGTGGGCTGTTGAGCCTGTGGGCCCTAAGGTCCGAACTATGATGACCTCTGTCTTCGTAATGGTAGCAAATAGATATTGGCAGACATGCTGATCAGTAGCACAAAGGTGCCATAATTGACAGAGTGTTGATGATCTAGTGACCTCTGAAGCCCGACCTCTTTTTGAGCTAATGCTGAGTTACTGTCCCTGTTAAACTAAATTCTGGGTGCTACAAATTTGGTAATTTTGAATAAAAGACATTGAAAAAAAATGTATGGTCCCTGTCAAAATTGACAAACATTTTGCAAAAATATTTTTTTTCCGGGTATGTTTGCATCCCTGATCCCCATTTAAACAGGGTTCTGTAGCTGAGAAAAGAAAGGTTCTAAAGTTGAGGGTTTTTTTAAAAAACTTTATCGTATTGTGGGAATGGAATGACCCAGAAAAAGGGAGAATATGATAAATTGCTTTGCTGATACCTACTGATTTCACAAAGCAACAATGCAGGCATTTTAAACATTTTTAAACTCACAAAAAAGTAAATCAAAGGAGATTTAAAAGAATATCTTTGACTACATGAAGAACTCAAATATGATTCTTTACTTGCAAGAATGACCCCAGTTACTTTTTAAAAAATAGCTGTACCTTTTATAGGCAATAAATCTTTTGGGGATAATATGATTTGCTACATTCATGCAGTTTTTCTGCAAAGTTCCTGATGTTTTGTTTGCTTTGCCTCCTCAACTTCTTACAATGGAATTTGAGGAACTTTCTTCAGATAAATCTTTCTCATCTAATGCAGCTCTGAATCCAAATCATGAATCAAGAACACCAGTAAAAACGGGTAGGAACTAACAAATTGCCCAAAATATCTAAAAGACCAATATGCCAATACAAGTAAAGTTTTTATTGACCAAGGTATATGTCTAAACTTTTGTCATAGTTTTGCTGTTAAATGATGAGGGATAAAGCTCTCTGATTAAAGTTCAATGGATTCAGATTTTAGAAATCCAGTCCATTATAGTTATTTAGCCTTTTGACAGACCAGGAAACTATAGATAAATGTCATAGTTAAATAATTTTATTGCACTATGTGCTCTTATTGCACTATGTCATTTGCACTATGTCATTTTGCATTTTGCACTATATCACTATGCCCACTCTGTTACTT